>PPHD01002285.1:4008-21193 GCA_002909625.1 Bambusicola thoracicus | reverse complement strand
TTTTTTTTTTTTCCCCCAACTCAACTCAGAATGTATTTGCAAGTTATAAAGATTAATTTCTTTAAACTCTGGGTGCCAGTATCCATGTGTTACAGAAGGAAAAGAAATTTGGAGACAGAAAAATTGAACTGGGGAATAACAATGAACCTTTTCTTGTTCTTGTATCTGCCCTTGGTAAAGAGTAAAGCTGAAGTCTTGGTCCCAGTGAAGAGCATGTCAGAAGTCCCATTGAATTTAGTAGTGCCTATTTAGATTATTGAATTTTTCATTAACATTTATCATTTTCCCCCTCAGCAGTTCAACAATGGCAAAATAGTCTGGATAATTCATTGCACATTCAAAATATGCATATAGAGCTCTTGGGAGAACAAGCTCTTGCATAACATAAAAGCCACATAATTCATTTATATAATGCAATAAGGGATGGGTAGCGTATGTGCATATATACATACCCACATATATCCCTCATGGGTATCTAAACCTAAAGGATGTTCATGGGGAAGAAAGAGCCTAGAGCCAGAAATTTAACATCTCATATGTTGATTCATTATTACTTATTTACATGGCATATGTATATATCTGCAAAAGTTCAGTATATCTATTCATCATAAAATATGCCTTTTTTTCCCCTCTATTTATTTTCCTTGATATTTTGATTTAGGCAGTGAGTTGCCTAAATAACTTGAAGTTATATTGAACACAAATAAGAAGTACACTGTATTTTTCCCTTCTTTGTTTTCTCTCAAGTGAGTATGAAGTGGTGAATACACTCAAATCTTCTACCATCCCTGCAAAGCCGTTTGTCTGTTCTGTCTATGTAAGTATAAGAATATCCACCTAATTGCAAAGCCTAATATGTTTTCTTTGGCATTTATTTTAATGACGCCAGTCAATGAATTCCTGATGTTCACAGTCAATTCTCTGCTGATGACATAGTCAAGTTTCATAACAAAATTATAGCAAATCTAAGAGGAATAAAAAAAAAAAAAAAAGTTCCTTCAGTTTCTTTTATTACATTCATAATATCTAGTGAAACAAATGTTTTAACATGTATTAACTATAAGTCAATCATGCAAAAGAAAGGCCTTATACATTCTTTAGAATTACAATTGAAAATTGGTGTCAGATGTCTGTCACCAATTTAACTTTGATTCAAGTTCCACAAATGACAGATGTTTAACTCTCTGCGGCCATGAGCAGTTGCTTTTATGACTATTATGAGTCTTTGTATAATAGTATTATAACTATTATAACTTTTATAACTATTATGAGTCATTCTGAGCAATTCTCAGATTTTCAAAGCTGCAATTTGTTAATTTCTGTCTGGCACATCTTTCCTTAGGAAAAGTCACGTTGGCCCATTGGGAACAAGCTATTCCATTTGTACTTGCCTTGATTCAGCAGCTTTTGAACAAGATGCTGAATTCTTCATAAATTTTCTCTCTTGCAAAGATAAAGCAACCCACAAATAGTTTTCTTAGAAATAAGCAGTGGAAAGTTGCCTTAAGAACCAACTGTGGGCATTTTTCAGAGTTTCCATGTTTCAGGAAAGTCTGACTTGTTCAAGGAGGGTACTAGTGAGTATTGTATCAGAGTGCCATGGTTTTATGATGTTTGGTTATCAGTATTCCACATCATTACATCATGCATTAGTGCACCGGCAGTTAAAGAGTTAATGCTCCAGTTCTGGGTACCTGTCCCAGAAGAGAACTACATACCCCAGAGGACTTTGCATGCAGAGAGGAGATAGAACTCCTGGCAAAGTCATGAGACCTCGCTTTGTTCCCTTCTGCTCGCCTCAACTGTACATCTCACCTCAGCATTAGAGTAAGACCTTCAGTTTTTGGACACTCTCTCTCATTATATTTGATTTATTAGCTTCATTTCTAATCATATTGTAGTATATTGTATTATAGTGTGTCATCTTCCATTCCAATGTCTTATTTAGTAAATTAGTTTTTTTTTCCTCAGATCATTGCTGCTGTTTTGTTTTTGGGCCCATCTCTCTGCTCTTTTCCCTGTTTCCCTTTTCTGGGCTGCAGATCCGCGGGTCCCTCTGCCCCACTAGTCACAAAACCGGGCCAAACCAGCCCATAAACCACTGACTCAGAGACATCAGCATGAGAGACTGAGAATTATGAGGCTTCAATAGGAGGTTGAGAACAAGAGTACTTCTGATGCTCACATTAACTCTTTCAGTATTGACTCAAATATATTTACATCATGATGTATAATGGAAAATTGATACTGATGTTTCTTGATCTAGTCTACATCACCTGAGGTACATGTGTCTTAGGAACTATCCCCAGCATCTGGGTACTATTGCCTTTTCCCAGGGCTTGGGCACTGAATAGTTGAATAAGGAGGTTTAGTCATTTCCCATTTTTATTTTTCCAACTAATATTAGCTGAGCATGTGTACTTCAGACCTATTCACAGACTGGACTGTAATACTTGGTCCTTCAGAGAAATATGGAAACATGTTCTCAGTAGAGTGTTAAGAAAAGGTAGCTGTATTCATAATTCAAACATGCATTCAAACATGAATAAAACTGCCTGCAGAAGCTGAAACAGATTTTAGGTCATATTTCTTAACTCTGCTCTAATTCCTTCTTCCAATGAAACATCTCCCAGCAGCCCTAGATGAAGTAAAAGGCATTATTGCAAGATCAAATGACACGAACAAACACACCCTTATTTTTTCTTATTGTCAACAAGTTATTCCCAGCCCCTTCTGGTTTTCCTGTTTCATCGTCTTCCCCTCTTTCCTGCAGGAAATTAAAGCCTTTTTTCTTAATCCTCCACAGTGCTGAGCAGAGTTAAAGTAGAAGAGTTTTACAGAAGAGAACAATGGAGTAATTTTTAATGTAGAATGCTGCTTCCACAAAAGTAGCATCAAATTTATATTGTCCTACCAGTAGTAAATTTCTTAGCACATATTTAGTTTTAGTTTTCATTGTATATTTTTTCATTCATAGATTTTAGTATTTCCCTAGATCTCAACAGCCATTTCCAGCACTGATGTCATAATTTTTCTTTTTTCTTTAATTTACAATATCGAGTACAAAACATTTTGCTGTTTCTGAACAGATGAGCTGGAAAATCAGTAGACATACCCTAAGCTCATATATGAGTTTCTATTTTGTAGAACAGAAGACAACTGAGAAGGATATTGACTGAGTGACTTTACATAGAGGTTGAATAAAATTAATCACAAATATTTTAGACAAGCATCTGGAGGAAGAATTTTGTATATTTACTTAAAGGAAGTGAAGAATTTTGGTATTTCCATGACAAAATGAGAATGCAGATGGATATACAGATGCCAATTGGCACATGATAATTCTTTGGTTTAATAGCCTGAATGTGAGAAATAGCCCTCCTAGTAAGAATTATTTTGAAGTATTGTCCATAGCAATACGTCATATTGTTATTGAGGAAAGCTTCAGTTTTGTAAATGATGTTTTTCCTTAGCCAGAAAATAGATTAGTGGTTTCATTCATGAGGCTTTAGAATAAGTTGAATATTTTAAGCACATTCATCTTATTCATTTTTGAACAGAAATAGGTCTTCATATAAGTCATGTGGACTGTGGAGGATCTGCTCTGATATTCCTTTACTGGATTAAATTAAATTTGAATAAAAGAATATTTTTTTGCACAATAGTGGCTCAAATGAAATGGCCCAAGTGTGCTGTAAAGAAACTTACTGCAAAATAAAACAAGTACCAGAGACTGCAGAATGGCAATCAAGGAGGCAGCAGAGATGAAGGTCAAATAACACCATCTCAGAATCACTGTGACGCTGTCTGCACAAGAAGCAGAGGCCATTTGCCTATGGCCTCTTGAACTTCTCTATTACTTTTCCTCCAGAAGAAATATGATTGTGGAAGTCAATCACACTCTTTTTAATCTGTATCTGTTTCCTCATCGCTTTCCTCCACCACCTGATTGCTACCTCTCAGCCTATGTGTGACATGGAGAAATAGCTGCCTTTCACTCTCACCTGGGGCCCGTGCTGTTTATTCATACAAAGCTGGTGGCAGCACCATACTGGCTGCCCTGGCAAGACTGAGCATGGCAACTCTGACAGCGTGCCTTCCCTCACCCAGCTGCAGCTCCTCAGCCCTCAAGAAGAGTACTGATGTTGGAGGGGTCCTTGTGCTGCCCTTTAATATCACCTTAAAATACCGTTGTTAGATTGCTAATCTTTAACAGAATTTATGCATGATGTTAGTTTCTTCCCATCTACCTAGAAGCATGGATGCCAAGAACACTTCAGAGCATAGAATTTATTGATCCTAGTGTGGCTGCCATATTCAATCAGGAAAGTCTGGAAGGAGTAAACTGGCATATGCAGATTGATTGCTTTTTAAGTTTTCTTCCAGTAGCATACACTGGTAACCATTACTTAATAATTATTTTCCAAATAACAGCTGATTAAGACTGACGTTCTTCTATAGTATTTGTTCTTCAGTAACACTCGCTACTGAACCCTGCAAGTGACATCACTGAAGCCAGTGCAGACTCTATATATATGTAACTGTTCTGTTGAAAGACCAAAATTTATTTTGGAAAATAAAAGGCCTGAATAAGCATTACACTCTTGAATTCCACTACCAAAAGTGAAACACATCAGAATGCTGTTTATATTTCTTTCGTCTAAAACTAAAATTCTGTAGCAGCAGGTGACAGTTCTAGATGAAATTCGTGCTAAAAAGCATTATATTCCATCCTGAAATGTGTCTTCATAGCTATTTAGAACTGTGAGGCTATATTAAAAGTAATCTTAGAGTGAACTCCAGTTGAATCTAACAAAGCTTTCCATAGTATCTCCTCTCCCCTGAAAAAACAAGGACCACACAAAGGTTGCACAATGCCTGATAAATAAAAAGCTTGTAAGGATCCATCAGTAGAATTCATTTATTTTGGAAGTTTGAAAAGGTATGAACAATACCACATTTTATTATTTATTGATTGCTAGCATTACTTCTAAGCAAATAACACAGCATGCATTGTAATTATATGTTTATATTTCTCTTCATAGAAAAGGTCTGTAGAGGTTTTAGGTTTTGGGATTAGCAAATCTGTCAGTCAAGGTAAGCCAGCAATGGCCCTGCTCCCACCAACTCTTTCCATCAATGACAGTTTTGGGGTTCCTGCCATCACTGGCTGTGTTTCCTGTCTTACTCTTTCGCAATTCAAGAAGCAGTGACTGTTAACAGGTCTACCAGTCTAAAGGTAGATGTCCGCTTTGGCTGGAAATGATATTCCTGAGAACACATGCCCTATTGCACTTCTTTTATAGTTTAATGAACAGGTCTCCCACCATAAAAGACAGCGTCATTTTTGCATAGATTCTGCAAATATTTTATGTAGATCTGTACTGGATAAATGGAAAACACTCTCTGCGCTCATTAAAAGCAGGACCGAATATCTTTTTCTCTGGTGAAAAAGAACAAAAAGGTGACATGTTGAAAAAGAACAAAAAGGTGACATTATGAAAAAGGAAATGTCACAAAGAAAAAGATATATAGGATATTTGATTGAATGTGTTGTATTAAATATTGATTACTCATAATATGCCATGGTGGCTTTACGAGAAGGGAAAATCGGTTGCATATACGAAACTCCATGTCAGCACAAAACTTCCTTTAAGATGACAGGGATCTTCATCTCACTGTGGTACCCTGCTGAAGTGAGAGCATTACTGAGCCAAGGAAACTTCTGCAATTACTTCAGAGGAAATTTTATCTACAGACTTTTTCTCTTTTTTTTTTTAATGGTTCTCTTTGCCTCTGGAATGTTATTTTTTTGTTTTATTTAAAACCAAAATTCATGTCAAAGCATTTTTTTCATTGCAGGAATTTGAAAAGTGCCATCTGTGTAATCACAGATCATAACATTTCGTCTCTGGGGAATACTTATTTGATTAAGATCAGTCCAGGGTTGGTATGAGAAAGGTTTTGAATGGGGAGAGTAGAACTTGAGAAAGAAGTGATGAAAAAAGTGGAGCTGCCACATCAAATGAACCTCAGAACCTTTCACAGAGCAGTCAATAGTGGGTCTAAAACACAGCATGTGACCCCAGCCCAGTTGCAAGCCCCTGCTGTTGGGCAAGTAGTTTAGGTGAGCAGTATATGTGGCTTTGGTGAGCTGCACTGTAATAGGCATGTGCAGAAAGAGCCTAAGAGGGCAGTAGCTCCCTACTCCACAAGAGCTCATTAGTGCTGGCAGTGAATGGACCCAAAGCTGCTGGGCCCTGAAAGCAGAGCTCAAACCCTATTGCATCTTCTTGTAAAGGTAGTGTGCTGTGCAAGGTGAGAACGCTTCACAGTAGTGGATATGTTGCCCAGGGTCTTTCAGCTCGTCTGTGTTCTGCTTTTTTTCTGTTAAATCTACTCATTTTGTTCTGTTAAAAATTAATGCTCAGGTGAAATGCATAATTTTATTGCTGGTAATAGAAATACAGGCGAAGTACTAAAACTACTGTTCTCATATGACAGTTAGTTATTACTTTGTTGCTTTTTTCCTTCCCTTTAGCTCTCATCTGTAAAACTATCATAACAGCAGTAATAGTAAATAAAATTAAGAAAAAAAATGGAAAAAAAGCATAAACCAAACCCTTTCCAGTGATAGAAATAGTCTTAGATGTGGTAGAATATGCAAATATATTGTTTCATAGAAGGGGATGTTACTAGATGAGTGCCTCAATAGCTGACCAAAGTGCATCTTGACTGAAGAGCTGTTTGAAGGTATCAGGGGCTAGATGGAAGCAATTGCCCCCAAGATGGTCTAAATACCTCATACTGTGTTCATTAAGGATATCAGCTACAGGGCTGTGTGAGGATTCATGGGTTTCTCTGCTCAATTTGATCATCTTTAGATACTCAGAAGATCACAGGCCAGATTCATCAAAGCCAAGGATAAAAGAGATTTTCTTTTGTACAGAGTGGTTGCGAAGCCATTTCAAATTAAACTATATTTTCTTCAATTTGGTTTCATTTCATTAATATTTTTGCATTTTGTAGTGGCTAGATGGATGACTGCCAAAGCAAGTGCAAATCTGAATACTGTGGACTTGTTTATAATTTTTAATTTTATACTGGAACTTTTGTGCAATTATCTGGCTGAAAATGCTGTTCATTTGTGGTAGTTGAAATTTAATAGGGTCTTATAATACAGAGGGTTTTTTTTTCCATATTTGATGTAATTTGCATAAGATGATAGACTGCTGTTTGGGCTTATAAATTAGAAGGACAATATTACTCTAATTAGAGCTGGTTTTAGGATCCTGTCATCTCAGTTTATGAGGATCTATGATTGTTTAGATGGAGGGAACTAAAAAAGTGAAGGAAAACCATGACTGTCAACATTTTAATAGGGACATGATACAAATAATGAGATTTGGAGTTAAAGCACACTTGAAAATGTAAGGCCCCAATAAAACCTGGGAGTGTCTGCACTGAAAAACAATCACTTCTTTGGAAGCTATTATCTGGGTGACATCCAGAGTTTATTGTAAAAGATGGTTTACTTATAGGAGAGACAGCTTTGCAGTGAAAGTAATTATAACCGTTGATTTATTATTATTTTTTAATTTGACATTATTTTTATGTATGGAAGTACTACAGCAGTTTCCTTTGGGACTGCTGGTTCAGGTGTGTCCTGCCACTCTCTCCAGAGACTGCTTTGCCAGCTAATCTACTTTTCTCTGTAATACTTTTTCTTTGATGACAGTATGTGTTGTGACACCTTAACAACAGTTCATTATTAGAAATATTGACTTGTACAATGTGGTCTATGGCAAAGATTGAGGCATAACAACTGAAATATGCCATATGTTTAGGAAATGAGCTAGTCTTACCCACATGATTGGAAATACCCGATGCTGAAAATTATACACAGAAAGTCTCCTTATTCTTCCTTTCCAAAAATACTCTTTTCTTGAAGGAATGTCAGAAATAAGATAATTTTGAAATTTTTTTAAGAGCCATAGAGGTGATATTAGGACCGAATCTTGAAAACTAGAGATAGAACCAAGTTACACAATTCCTTCTGTAGGCACAGAAGATTGAAAAATAAACAAGAGGATAACAAAAGAATAACAAGGAAACAATTCAAAACTCCACAGTGCTTTTTATTATATAATTAGTATAATTAGGCATGTATTTATTAATTGCTGACTATTCCCAAGTTTACTGGTGCTTAAATTACTGTCCAACATGTCAGTAATTTTGATGCCACATTAAAACTCGCCCTGAATGCTCAATTAGCAGACATCTAATCTAGAAACTTTTCAGACAAGTGCAACGAGTATCAGGAAGATGCAATTAATAGTAAAATGCTTTCAGACAATTTGTTTCTGTTGAAGATTACTTGATGTGATCTTTGAGACAAATGCTCACCCACATGCATCACTGCTCCTGAACACCCACAAGTTATTCTATTACAACTACCAGTTAAGGACACTTGTGCATAAAGGTGTCTCTAAGAATAAATGTCCTTTAGCATCTTAAAGAGGCAACAGCAGGTTTCCTGTCCATCAGAGGAAAACATTCCTAATTGTTTATCTAAATGAGACAGAACATTATTGTGGAAGAAAGATGGGAGAACAAGAGACAACTTTGCTTAAGATATCTCAGCACTATCACTTCCTGCTTCTTCCCAGAAGCAAGGCTCAATGCACAGCAGGATCAAGAAATGTATGTATGTGGCATTAGTGCCTTCATTCAATGTTCACATGCTCATAAGAATACATGAAAGACCAAATTGGTAAAAAAGAAAAGAGCCATCTACTCTGCTAGCCTTTCTGTGATGGAGATCACAGACAGGTGAATAAGGACGAGTATATGAAACATTATACTGAATTATTTCTTCACATTCTGTAGGCATAGGAACAGTAACTTCTAGACTGCTTTGTTCGTGTGGCACCAAAACGCTCACAGGTGAAGTACTCCACCCTGGTAAATCAGTGAGTCTGTGGTGAGAATTGAAAGTATGAATAAGAGTGCTAGTTGTGAAGGTTGGACATGAATCAAGAAAGGGAGAAAGAGAGCCTCAGTAGATGCAGTAAAAGAGAATGAGGTCATCTAGAGCAATACCAGACTCTCATGAAGTGCTCTAATGAATGTTGTACTTTGTCTGCAGGGAGAAGCTGCTCTGAGCAAAAAGACTCACAAACTATCCTTAAGTGGGAAGAAAAAAAGAAAAAAAAAAGAAAAAGAAATAGAAAGTAAATGTGAATAATTGTAATCTCTCTTTTGTTTTGATGAACTGAAAACGGGTAAACATTATGATTGCAACAAACATTCTATTTTCAAACTGCTCAGACAGATGATGGTCTGAAATCAGAATCTTCATGTGAGCATGCTATTTTGAAGCTTAGAAAAGCTGAAGCAATTCAAAATACAAATTTTATAGAAAGTGTCTTTATAATATAATGTCTTTAATAGAAAGTCTCTTTCCTCAGTCATGCTGTTTTCCTCAGAGAGTCCTTAGCTGACAATCTTGATACAGAATGGGTCTAGAAACAATAGGCTGTGTCATAAAAGCTGTGTTTTAGTATCCCCAGATCATTAATTCTAGTCTATCTTGGGCATTTTCTTGCTTTTCTGTCTGTGAATCATACTTTGAGCATTAGTTTAACTGAAAGGTGTTTGGTTTAATATGTGTATACAAGGCACACGGTTCACTGCGCTCTTAAAGTTCATCATTTTACTACCAAATAAACTTTATTTTAATATTCAGCTTATTGCTCTTAGTATCTAGCTTCTTGAATTAAGCATTGGTTTTATGGCTGCAACCTTTTAAAGGAGTAAATGCGCACTCCTATTCCCTTCCTCACAATTTCTGTCATTTTTCTTTTTTGCATTAAGCAGAATTGCCTTCTATAAAGAGTTTTGCTAGCATAACTTCCTTACTATCTGCAGTACTGCATAGCATGATAAGGATTCATTTACATAGATGAAATAAATTTCCCTTCTTTATTCGCTTTTGAAGCCAGTGAGAGCTATGTCCATATACCTGATGACATTATTTAGTTACAAGGCATTAAAGCAAAGAGTTGTAGGAAAAGCAACAAACACATTATGAAACACACAGTAAGACTTCTTAGAGAATTCACAGCAGCCATTTTCAGCAATTGACAGATACTGGAAAGAATACTCTTCAGTGCCACTGGTGATTAACAGCAGGAGAAAAAAAAGGAATAGGTGAAAATAACTTTGTTCATCTTGACCTCTGTATTGCCAGGAATTCCCATGTTTTCTTTGAATATCTGTGTAGCTTATCCATACCCTTCTGCCATTCACACCAAAACACAGCAGAAGGAGACAGTTTAATGGCAATACTAACCAGCAAGAGTTTTCTGACTATGAGCTGAAGCTAATACAAAACACAAAGGTATTGGAGAATCTTTGGAAATGTATGCTGCTTTTACTGAGATCCATGGAAGTATCAAAATAAGGTAGTTGATTTCTCAGGTAGGTGAGGATAAAATAATAGGGACTCCTTATCTGGAAAGTTTAATTAAAATCCTCATTACGTTGCTCCTAGATTGAAAGTGTTTAGCTTAGACAAACATTACAAACAGTACACAGGAGTCACAGTATCTCAATCTGCCACTGTATCAGATAAATCTCTGTTTTTTTTCTGCCAGTTCTATTGAGGAATAAATCCCAGAAGGTGAAAAGAATTGAGAAGGCACATCCTTAGCTTTTAATTTCTGAACTGGATAGGCTGGGTTGATTTTGAAAGAAGTACAGTGGTATTATACTCATTTGGAGACCACCAGATAGGTGGTGTCTCTGTCACTAGAGGTCTGTTGGCTGCAGCATTACTTTCCCAAGAGCCTACCGGGTCCATTCCTGATACCTCCTTCCCCACCTGCTAGAGACGAACCTGCTGTATGAAGAACATCTGCTTTCAAAGAAATAAAGAAAAGGCACCTCGAGTGATTGGGAAGCATCTGTTCTACTGGCTTATTTTTGTTATTAATTTTGGTTGTTCTGGGTATTATGGTATAATATCTAGTGTATCTTCTTCTCTGTGGTAGCTAGAAAACTCACAACTAGTGAAAACACGGCATGTATTTATTTAATCTGTGGATGAGTTCTGCTTTTCAGCTTAGATTGAATTTTATGTTGCAGAGGATGTGATTCTATATGAATCATCTTCTTCTTAGATGAGGAATATAGTAGCTGTCTGTGTCATGTGCTGCACAAAGCGTGAGCAACGATAAAAGCAATGGGTTGAAACAAAACAAAACACAACATTCTTTTGAGAAAAAAAGCATCGGCGTTCCAGCTTCTCACTGTAATTGAAGTGCGATGCAGTTTTGTTACACTTATACAGCCCAATAAATTTAGATCATAGAATCATAGAATGGCCTGGAATGGAAAGGATCATACTGATCATTGAGTTTCATCTCCCTTGCTATGTGCAGAGTCACCAACCACTAGACCAGGCTGCCCAGAGCCACATCCAGCCTGGCCTTGAATGCCTCCAGGTGTCTCCAGTGTGTCACCAACCTCTGCGTGGAAGATGGTTATCATAGACACCATGTAAAATTTGAACCATGTTTTGAGTGAGTTTCTTTGCTCCCAAATCACTCTCTGAGACATGCTAGTCACTTTTTCTCACAAAGATTGTAATAAAAAATGCTGACCCAAGGAATGTATTTGAAAGAGGATAATCACTAATGAAAAGGAGTACAGTAAGTTACAGATAGTTCCGTAGCTTCTGCTATTCCACTAATCTTAATAGATGCTGTTTTTTAAGAACTCGGTATCAGTCTAGATTTTTTTCATTCTTTTGTTTTGTTGCTCTTTTGTTTTGTTTTTGTCCAAGTAAGCTGTGAAGGAAGCCTCTAAGTTATCAGTTGAATGGAGGCTGCTAGCTGTTTCTCTAGGAAAGGAAGATCCTGTAGAATCAGAATCCTTAGAGTTGAAAAAGACATCAAAATGTCATCTAGTCCAACTTGCCTGTAATGAACAGGAACATGCACAGCTAGATGAAGTTGCCCAGGGTCTGATGCAGCCTTGCCTTGAAAGTGTCCAGGGACAGGGCATCCACCACATCTCTGGTCAAACTGTTCCAGTGCCTCACCACCTTCACTGCAAAAGACTTTTCCCTTATTACCTAACCTGAATCTACTCTCTTTGTCCTTGAAACCATTTGCCCTTGTCCTATCACTGCAGACCCTGCTAAAGAGTCTGTCCCCTTCTTTTCTGTAGCTCTCCTTTAGATACTGAAACACCGCTATCAGGTCACATCGAAGCCGTCTTTTCTCCAAACTGAACAACTCCAGCTCTTTCCGTCTGTCCTGATAGGAGAGGTCTTCCATCCCTTGGATCATTTTTGTGGCCCTCCTCTGGATGCACTTCAACAGATCTATGTCTGTTCTGTACTGAGGACTCCACATCTGAATGCAGTACTCTCCACGTGAGGCCTCACAGCACAGAGCAGAGGGGCAGGATCACCTCCCTTGCCCTGCTGGCCATGCTTCTTTTGATGCAGCCCAGGATACAGTTGTCTTTCTGGGCTGCAAGGATGCATTGCTGGCTCACATCCAATCCCATCCACCCGTAACCCAGGTCTTTTTCTGTAGGGCTGTGCTCAATCCTTTCAATACTTTGTAACTGGAGTAAAAGGTAGAAAAGAATAAAAACCAAAAGAGAGGCTCAAAGATAGCACAGAAGAGGAACCAAACGTAATACAGTGCTTCAGAGTTAGGAGTGGAGACCATCTGGGGAACAGAAAACTCTATAGGAGAGACAGCAAATAGGCAAACTGACAAGGAATCTTTTCTGCATGTTGCTACTTACAGAAAACTGTGTTTCAGAAACATAACACCTATCATTTGTTATGGTTCATCATTCTAAGAAGTTGAAAGATGAGTTTCAAATCAAAATGGTAAATGTCATAGAGAGAGTAGGCTAAAACAGTAGTCCTGTGAAGGACTACAAATCCTAGTTTCCCACTAGTTCGTTACTTCTTATTGGCTGGCCTTTGTGTCTCAAGCTTAGTGATCTCCAGTTGAAATTCTTCAGTAGTTGTGTTACTTATATGTGCTCTGCCCTGAAGGGATCTCGTAATAAGGTGCAAACAGTAGATGAAACTTGTACTGGAGAACTTATCAAATTTTTAGTTTGCAGGCTGTTTCCTCAAATTTTATAGGAGCTTAATTATCTTTATTACTTTAACCTTTATATCAAATTATGAGATAATACGTACATACACAGGAACAAAAATGTGTGGGCAGTATGATAAGCCTTGTTTCTGGAGGAAACAAAGACAGAGTTAGTCTCACGTGCTATGGATTTGTCAAAGACAATACAAATCCACTGACTGTTTTAATTTTCCATCAATTAGTATGTTTAAGAACTTTATTCCTGTTCTCATTATTCTTATTTTCTAATAGTCTAATTAATAGGAAATCTGCATAATGACTTCTTTCTAATGTAATTTAAATTATTTTGTGCTTTCTTTTATTGTTTACTTACTTAAATTGTTTATGGATGCATTCTGACCTGCCATCTGATCTTTGTCAGCAGCCTGGAGCGTTTAGGTTATTGAGCCATATTTGATATCATTTGATATCTTTTTCTTTGGCTCTATGTTGTTCTCCTCTGCCTCCTGCACAGAGTTCTTCATCTCCTCCACAGCTGCAGTCAGCGCCTCCAGCCGCCGCTTCTCCCGCTTCTTCCCCTTCTTCTCCTTCTTTTCCTGCTTTTACCAGTTCAGGTAATTGCCATTCCTTTTGCTTATGTCATAGTGCTGCTAATGTCAAAGTCTGGTCACTGCAAGGGACTCCCGTTATTGCCTGACAGGTGAATTATTTAGATCATCATCATTATGAGATCATATTGTTTAATGACTTTACACATAGATTATATTTACTATGACTGGATTGTAATATGTGGAATGGCAAAATAAATTGTCCTCCTTGTGATCCTATTTATTTTCCATCATAAAATATTGAAAAGCATCAGTGATTCTGATTCTGCCAAAAGCAACTCTTCTGTCCTAAAGGATCCTCCTTTGGTTTCTTGTAAAGGTTCTGCATAGACCTGGTTAAATTCAGTGGGTCAGGTCCTGATGAACAGTACAGTGGAAGAATGAACACTGATCCTTTTGAAAAGCATCTTGAATGTGGTATTTTTCAAGAACAAAAGACACAAAACAAAACAAAAGTTTTTAGTGTCTCAATTATATAAGGTGTAAGATCAGAGAAAACATTATTAGGTAAGCATGACTTGAGGAAAACACTTGAGAAAAAAACAACAACACAGTAAATAGATCTACTGAAACAAAACTTTATTGACATTTGCTACATACACCTACAGCACTATATCAATAAAATAATAACTTAGAAGGAGCTGTCTCCCATTTACAAGAAATACAGAGACAATGTTCTAAAGAGACTTGTGTGTATAATAAAATATAATGTATGATGGCACACAGTACAGCGAACAGAAAGGCTGAAAATAAATCCTGATACTTTTATTTAACTTTTCAGCATATATTTACAGATTTCTGAATATTATCAAAATTGGATGTCAAAACGTATATATTTCTCTACCAGCCAGATGGACCAGTGAAAAAATCACGTCTGCTTTACTTCCCCAAGTGTTACTACAAACAACATGAGATGATGTGTTTATGTCCTTTGCACTGAGGTGTGTTGGGCTTCAGTGCTCTGATTGGGCTTCTGCGTCTCTGGAAAGATATTCACCATAGCAATAGGAAAGCCTAGCAGATATCCAAGAGAAGAGTTATTTCTGTTTTGCTTTTTGTCAGCTCTGATAATGTGGCCTACCAGTTAAGGCACTGTTGATACGGCTGCAACTCTTCTTCACATCTCTGTTCACAAGGCAGGATTTGTGAATGAAGTTCTGCAGGTAGCTCTTGGTTTTATTATCTTGAGGTTAAAACTCACATTTGTCATTTCCATATCAGGTAGGAAGTACTGAAATTTCCATTCCTGTGTCATAGATCAAGAGGGACAGGCTGTTATTCTAGGGAAATCTGCAAGGCACAATCATCTGTTGCATTGTGGGGGCCCATTCTAAGTTCTCATTGGGACTGGTATTTTTGCATTATATGCACTGTCAGGATCTCTGAGAGATGGTTTATTTTCAAAAGCATGAGGTCTCCTTTTCTAAATATTTGCTTGGGTACAGCAGTTGTGTGATATATAAGAACACTGGCTTTTATTTTAATACTGGCTTTATTGAAGTAAACATTAATTAATAAGCATGGATTCTCTGTCCTAACTTCTTTGTTAAATAGCTTCCATGCATCTATCCTGTACTTTTCAAGAGGTGCAACAGCTGATCTAAAATAAAAGTAAAAATAAAAAATGAGAACCGAAATTATAAAGAGGTACTGTGATTATTATTTTTTCTTTTAAATGCATTCTGCAGATCAGGGACAGCAAGTAACCTCTGTTCTATCCAGTGAGTAAGTTTGCCCTTCTTTGACTTGAGTTTACACAGTTTACTATTTCTGACATTGGGAGTTTGCTCCCTCACCTGCAATAATCATCTTCTGGTGCTGATTTTCCCTGTGCTGGACCAGTAAGATACCAAATTCAGAAGATCAAAACTTAGAAAGGAAAGCTTCTCACTGCATTAATGTGCTGTCAAGAACTTTACATGTGATAGCACCAAAACCAGAAAAAAAAAAAAAAAAAAAAATAGAAGCACAGTTAAAAATAAAATCAGCTTGTGGTATTTTTGTGGCTTTACTGCAGTCTCTTCAGACCTGGAGAGCTGATCAATCTGTTTTTTCTACTCCCAGAAGATCAGCATGCCTGAACCTTGCTCTGGTGCAGAAAACCACTGGGCTTCCAGAGAAGTATGACACTGTTCCTGCTCAGCTGTGCAGGGAGTCACTGAGAAGGGAAAGCCACCCAACCCTCCTAGGTGTTCCCACTATTGCTTACAAGAGATTGGTCAGTCAACAAATTAAAAACATCATCATACAACTTTAGAAAAACTCGATCAGTTTCTGGAGGCATAAATCAAATGTCTGGATATAGATATATCCCAATGACTCTCATTTTAAAGTCTGGGCCATTCTATGTCACTGTCCCATAAGTTTAAAGGGAACAGCACAAGAGAAGGAAATTCCTCAAGTGATACATACAACCTTCTGTGTGAAGGAGGCAAGGGTTAGCATTTAGGGTGCCCTTCTCTAAAGGCTGGAAGTATCCCATAACACTGAGATGATGGCTGGTTGAATACCTCTTGGTCAGGCTTCAAAAATATAGTAGTATGCTGTGCCAACATATGTGTGAATCTGAAAACATTATGGTGATCTAGGTGACCTATTTTCCATCCCTAACTTCCTCAAATAAGGTTATGTTCAGCTCACTTCTGAAGTCTAAAGCTTTAGCCTTTTTAAAAAACAACAACAACAAAACTTGTTTTGAAGATGTAATTAATATTTTCTTTTAAAAGATGGAGGCTATCTTTCTTTGCTCTTCTTAACCTCACAGAAGACCAATTTTTTGTTGCAAACTCCATGACAGAAATTAATAACATAGATCTTGAGGCAGAAAACATGCATGGAAAACCTTTATGAGATATATTTTGGAAGTTATTAGCATGGTAAGATGGGATTATCACTGAACTATTTTCAGTCTTAACTGTAATTAGTGCTATTGAATATATCCTGCTACTGTATCTGTCTTTGTATTTTCATACCCACAGGCTTATGATATAACAATTCTTTAGATACATAAATATGTAAATATAATGTAAATATATATTCTGTAGATACTGCATTTTAAGTATTACCTGCTCTTCTGTGGATTAATTTACTTCACTGCATTTTATCATACTTTTTTCATGAGTGCGCATTTTTAAAGGAAAAGTAGGTGGAAATACTAATGTTAAGCAACCTCTCAAGAAATGTTGATCTGTTCTTGCCATTGACAAAGGAATGGATTTAAGCTTCACCCTAAACCGACACATAAACACTGTTATTTACAATAACATTTTAAAGTGAAGTAGCAGAGAAACCTCTGTAATACCTTTTGATGATACAACATATATTCGAACAGCAACAATAATCTCGAACTGGGAAGTTTATTACTGGACATAAAGCTTTTGATTCCTCATTTGTCCAAGGCTAATGTTAATGTATGTAAAGCATTAAAAAAAAAAAAAAAAAAAAAAA
>PPHD01002284.1:0-32584 GCA_002909625.1 Bambusicola thoracicus | reverse complement strand
CCTCCCCCATCCTCAGGTCCTTCCCGTGGCATCAGGGGGGGTTGGGTACCCGCTGCCCACAGCGCCCTTCACTCCAGAGTACAGCACCAATGCCCACCCCCTGTTCCACCCACGTGGGGACCTTCACCAAAACTCATTCCAGTGTCAGACCACATGTGCTATAAGCACTGATTGAGTGCTAACACCTCCACGTCCCCCAGCTGAGCAGTGAACGGACTGCTCCTGCCAGTGCTCAGGTGACGAGATGGCACTGAGGGGTGATGAGCCCAGCTGTTCCTGCCTGTCTCCCTTCTCTGGGCGTGGGGGTGCCGGAAGCAGGGGGGCCAGAGTGGGTATCCGGAGCCGGCAGCCTTCTCCCCAGCACCTGGCACCATCCATCTCTGCGGCCGGACATCCGCTCGGGCAGGCCAAGCAGGGAGGTGGTGAGGAGCTGGCACGGCACGAAAGCACCGCAGGCACCGCATGGGGGACATGGCAGTGCTGCTGGCCTTGTTTGGGGCACTGGTGCTGTCGGGTGAGCGGAGCTGTGGGGTTTGGGTGCTGGGGGTTCCTGGGTCACTGCAGTGAGGTTGGGGATGGGGTGGCGGTGTCTGTGTCCCAGCTGAGCACATGTGTATCCCTATGTATCCTAATCCATGTCTATGTGTGCACTTATCTCCATGCCCAGTGTCATGGCTTCTGCACTGGCATCTTGTACTAGTTTGTCTCTTCATGGCTTTGTACCCGTGTGTTTGTATATCCCTGTGTTCCGTGTCCATGCTTGCCCACGTGTCCCCATATGTGCGCCATTCCTGTGCCCATACACCACATCTGGGTACTCACCTCCCTGCCCTTGCATGGCATCGACACCCTATGCACCCACCCCCTCTGCCTGACCTTGAGCCCCCCAGGTGGGCTCTGCATTAACCAGGAGGAGCGGCTCATCCATTACCTCTTTGAGGAGAGAGGCTACAACAAGGAGGTGCGCCCCGTTGCCTCTGCTGATGAGGTTGTGGATGTCTACCTGGCCCTCACCCTCTCCAACCTCATCTCACTGGTGAGCCCCAGTGGGCAGTGCCTGGGGTCCAGTTGTACTCCAAGGGCTGCCTTGGGTTGAAAGTCTTGTTTTGGTCAGTGGGTATGGCCGTGGCATCTCAGTATCCCCCACGTTATTGCAGAAAGAGGTGGACGAGACACTCACCACCAACGTATGGGTCGAACAAGTGAGTAGGGACAGGAGGGGCTGGGGAGACTGGGGCCATCACTGACAAACTCCTGCCCAGACCCCTGTTTCCTCTTGGTACCGTCATCCCCATGCCATCTCCATGGGCAAGGGGTGTCATTGGCCTGATCATGGTGAGGTCACCCAGGGGTGTCTCCCACCAGAGCTGGACTGATTACCGCCTGCAGTGGAACACATCTGAGTTCGGGGGCGTCAGCGTGCTCCGCCTGCTGCCAGAGATGCTGTGGCTACCTGAGATAGTCCTGGAGAATAAGTGAGCAGAGCTTGGTTCCCCTCCCCAATCCCCCTGGGCAAGCATCCTCAGCCAGAGCTGTGCCCAGTGCCCAGGGCTCTTCCTTGCCTCGCCACCACCTCAGTTTCTCTCATGCAGCAATGACGGGCTCTTTGAAGTCGCCTACTACTGCAACGTGCTGGTCTACAACACCGGCTATGTCTACTGGCTGCCCCCCGCCATCTTCCGCAGCGCCTGCCCCATCAATGTCAACTTCTTCCCCTTTGATTGGCAGAACTGCACCCTCAAATTCAGGTGTGGGGTCTGGCAGCACTGTGCCAGAGGATGGGGTGGGAGGACAAACTGGTGGGCGCAGACCCTCACTACCTGTACACTACAACGTTTCAGCTCATTGGCATACAATGCGCAGGAGATCAACATGCACCTGAAGAAGGAGAGTGACCCAGAGACAGAAAAGTATTACCGGGTGGAGTGGATCATCATCGACCCTGAAGGCTTCACGGGTATCGCTGGTGCTCCCTGCTGTGTCCCGTGGCAGTGGGACACCCTGTCAGGGGCTCAGGGGCTCCCATGCTGTCCCATGTGTCCTAACAGAAAATGGCGAATGGGAAATCATCCACCGCCCGGCCCGCAAGAACATCCACCCCAGCTACCCCGCTGAGAGCAGCGAGCACCAGGACATCACCTTCTACCTCATCATCAAGCGCAAGCCACTCTTCTACGTCATCAACATCGTCACACCCTGCGTCCTCATTGCCTTCATGGCCATCCTTGTCTTCTACCTGCCTGCTGACAGTGAGTGGCACCTGCACTGGGCATAGGGACACCCGTGTCTCATACCTATCCTGGAACTGGGGTATGTGGATACCCCAGTATCCAACACGGCACTAGGACAACCCTGTGCAGGACACCATCCAACCACCTCTGAGCAGGGCATGGGATAACCCAAATGGAACCCTAGGCTACCCCTAAAGCATATGGAGCACTGTAGGGTGGGATACTGGGAGGGGACAAGGGACGGCTCCCTCTGCTCTCCAGGTGGTGAGAAGATGACTCTGGTGATCTCAGTGCTCCTGGCCCAATCTGTCTTCCTCCTGCTGATCTCCCAGCGCCTGCCTGCCACCTCCCACGCCATCCCCCTCATTGGCAAGTGAGTTTTGGGCATATCTCACAGTCCCAGGGTGGCAGAGAATGGCTCTGCATGTCCCCTGACCCCTGCAACAATACCAGCTCCAGATCTGTGTCTCCCACCCCCGTAGGTACCTTCTGTTCATCATGCTGCTGGTGACGGCTGTGGTGGTGATCTGCGTTGTGGTCCTCAACTTCCATTTCCGCACCCCCAGCACTCACATCATGTCTGATTGGGTCAAAGAGGTGAAGGGCTGATGGGCACGGGAGGGCAGCCACCGTGCATCATGGCACCGGGGTGTCCAATCTGTGCCACCCCAGACGGTTGTGTACTTGGGTTGAGGACGGAAAGTGGGGTCACAGTGGCATGTCCTATGCCAGGTGTTCCTGGAGATCCTGCCCCGCTTGCTGCACATGTCACACCCGGCTGAGAGCCCAGCGGGTGCCCCGTGCATCCGGCGCTGCAGCTCGGCTGGGTACATCGCCAAGGCAGAGGAGTACTACAGCGTCAAGTCCCGCAGCGAGCTCATGTTTGAGAAGCAGTCAGAGAGGCACGGGCTGGCCAGCCGTGTCACCCCTGCCCGTGAGCCTCAGCCCCCCTGCGGGGATGGGGAGACGTGGGATGGGTGGCTGCTGTCCTTGGGGGCTCAGGGTCATCCCGTCCCCAGGCTTTGCACCAGCAGCCACGAGCGAGGAGCAGCTCTATGATCACCTGAAACCCACCCTGGATGAGGCCAACTTCATCGTCAAGCATATGCGGGAGAAAAACAGCTACAATGAGGTGGGAGCCATGGGCACAGTGGGGAATGATGGGGCAGAGCGCGATCCCTAGGCTCCCCATGCTCTGCTCCTGGCTCCCTCCCCAGGAGAAGGACAACTGGAACCGCGTGGCACGCACCCTGGACCGCCTCTGCCTGTTCCTCATCACCCCCATGTTGGTGGTGGGCACTCTCTGGATCTTCCTCATGGGCATCTACAACCACCCACCGCCACTGCCCTTCTCTGGAGACCCCTTCGACTACCGGGAGGAGAACAAACGCTACATATAGGGCAGCCCTGATGGTGGGGGTGGGGTCCTTTGTGGCAGCCCTTCCACTCCTTCCTGCCTACCTGCTGTGTCTAGGAGAAATAAAGCTGGGTGCTTCACAATGTGGGGTGCAGAACTGGTGGTTAAGTGGGACCCAAAACCCCCATCCAGACCCCATCACTCAGTGCCCCACTGGAGCCCAAGGGGTGCCTCCTTCCCTGCACAGCTCCGGTTTCAAGGGACACAGCTGACGTCCCCACGCCGGTGGGGGCCCAGGACAGCTGCCACATCCTCTCTGCTAAGCCAGGAATGCACTGACGTGGGGCTGGACAGGACTCAGAGCCTTGGGATGGGCATTGCTCCCCAGGCTGAGTTGGGCGACTTCCCCACCCTGGGGACCACTAGTGGCCACCAAGGGGGACACAAGGCACTGTCTGGGGGGGGTTGCAAGAGCGCACACATGGCTGCAGATTTCCACTGCGGAGCTATACACATCTCTTCTGGGGATATGGGGAAACTGAGGCGTGGAGCTCCTTTGGTCCCCAAACCCAAACCCAGCTCCTCTTTCCAGAGCACTGCCATCACCCCACCGACACAGAAGGGGGGACGTGGGTTGTCACCTACCCCTCCCTTATCCCACATTGCTGCTGAGAACAGCTGATGGGGTCAGGGACAGCTGTCCCGTCCCAGTGGGCGCCAGGCCCAGAACGCTGGTGCGCAGGCGACTGAGCAGAGCCCCAACCCCGCGCCCGCAGCTCCAACATGCGCTGCTCCGATCTCCTCCTCCTCACCCTCTGTGCCCTGCCAGGTAAGGTGCACCCACCCCAGGGAGAGGGGAGGCTGAAGGGTCCCTGGTGCCCCCTCCCACCACCTTTTCCTTGGGGTTTTGTTGCCCGTGGCTGCACAGCGTTGTGCACTGTCCCCATGGGGTGTCCCCATGTGTGCTGTCCCCATGCCCTGCTTGCACACCACCAAGGCTTTACGTGCACCCCCAGGGGCAGCACTAAGCTTCCCATCCCCTCCTGGGGTGCCCCCCCACCAGGCATAAGCTGCAGGAATCAGGAGGAGAAGCTGCTCCAGGACCTGATGACCAACTATAACCGTCACCTGCGCCCAGCGGTGCGTGGGGACCAGGTCATCGATGTCACCCTCAAACTCACCCTCACCAACCTCATCTCCCTGGTGAGACCCCCCTCGGCACTATGGATTTGGGGTGCTGGGGTGATGCTGCAAGAGCTGGGTGGTCCTGGTGGGATAAGGTGGTGGAGCTAAAGGTGTTTTCCCCCTTCCTTCCCTGTCAGAATGAGCGGGAGGAGACCCTCACCACCAATGTTTGGATCGAGATGGTGAGACCTCAGGCAGGACACCCCCTGCTCACCCCTGGTGGCAATTTGTGGTGGGCTGGCACCATAACTTACACTCCCTGTTGTGGGTGCTCCTTTTGGGGCAGCCCCAGGGAGCACCGTGACCCCTACGCTTTGCTCCCTTCTCTCAGCAATGGTCTGACTATCGCCTGCGGTGGGACCCCGATAAATACGATGACATCCAGCAGCTGCGGGTGCCCTCCACCATGGTCTGGCTGCCCGACATTGTCTTGGAGAACAAGTGAGGCCACACTAGGGGACAGCAGGGACACTTTCCCACATGTGGTTGGCCTCACTCTGGGGCTGAGCCTGCTCTTTTGCCCGCAGCATCGATGGGACATTTGAGATCACACTCTACACCAACGTGCTGGTATACCCTGATGGCAGCATCTACTGGCTGCCCCCCGCCATCTACCGCAGCTCCTGCTCCATCCACGTCACCTACTTCCCCTTTGACTGGCAGAACTGCACCATGGTCTTCCAGTGAGCACAGCTTGGGAGTGTTGGGGGTGGCCCCATAGGGACAGATGTGAGATGTCCCACTTTGCTCCAGGGTGGGCATCTTTCAGTGAGCCCCAGAATGGGCGAGCACCACTGACCTGGCACCTGGTTAACCATGGGTGACAAGAGACATGGACATGTTTGCCCAGTTAAACTCCCATACAGCAGGGACATGGGTGACTGGCATGACACGGTGTCACTCTCATAGAACAGCTTAGAAGGGAATGGATCTCAAGGACTTCTGAGTTCTAACCCCCCTGGCTGTGGGCAGGGTTGCCAACCTCCCATGCTGTTTTCCCATTGGTGCCATCCCTCTGCCCCCCGCCCAGGTCCCAGACCTACAGCGCAAACGAAATCAACCTGCTGCTGACAGTGGAGGAAGGCCAGACCATAGAGTGGATCTTCATCGACCCTGAAGCCTTCACAGGTAACCCCATGACCCCCCATAGCATCCCAAGGACAAACATTCCAAGGACGAGCATCCCACTCCATGATGCCCCACAGCCTGCAGCAACGCCGGTGGCTGCTGAAATCAGTCAGTGGTGAGGGGGGGGGAGAAGGGGGGGCTGTTAGCAGCCCTTGCCATTACACGGGCACTTAAGTTATTAGTGGAAGATGGAGCAGGGGGAAGAGATTTGTTTTACCAGCCCCCCCGGCTCGCAGCACTCACCGCTTGGCAGTCCCTCCCGGAGAGCTGCTCCTGGCAGTTTGATTGATGCTGGGAACGTATCTGTCACGGCCAAACGATGACGTTTTCCATCACATTTTAATTGCATATTGAAGGAACAAAATGCTTTTCGGGCAGCGAGATTTATTTTTTCATTACCGGCCCAAGCTGCGATCTTGATTGGGAAAAATCTATCGCTCCCGCAGACAGCGGGGGAAAACAACGCGCCTTAATAAAGCGTCATGCTTGGCTTCCCCACGGCTGCCTGGTGGCAGGGAGATGGGGGACTCCCAGCCCCGCACATAACTCATCCCCAAAGGGCTGCAGGTATCCCCTGCTGTAGCTTCCAGGGGAACTTCGGAGCACCCCTCGGTGCTCAGCTCCCCATTGTGGCCCTGGCGCCTTCCACCCACCTGGTGCCACTGGGACGTGGGAACTCAAATGGTGGCATCACCGCATGGCAGAGAATGGAGAATGGGCCATCAAGCACCGCCCTGCACGGAAGATCATCAATTCGGGGCGCTTCACCCCGGATGACATCCAGTACCAGCAGGTGATCTTCTACCTCATCATCCAACGCAAGCCGCTCTTCTACATCATCAACATCATCGTGCCCTGTGTCCTCATCTCCTCCATGGCTGTGCTGGTCTATTTTCTGCCTGCCAAAGGTACCCTAGCTGGTGGGCACAAGGGAGCAGTGATAGGAATGTGGGTTAGTAGGCATGGTGGTGATGGGTCAACAACTGAATTTAGTGGTCTTTGTGGTCTTTTCCAGCCTTAATGATTCTATTATATTTGGGATTTGAGGTGGATTTCTGGGAACCTTAGAGTTAAGAGCTCTTGTAGAACTTGGATGGATCAGCGCTGGGGCACGGCAGACCTTTTGGCAAAGCAGTGCCATGCCCACACCATTGCCCCCCACCAACCTTATCCTTTGCTTTGTCAGCGGGGGGACAGAAGTGCACCGTCTCCATCAATGTCCTCCTGGCCCAGACTGTCTTCCTCTTCCTCATTGCCCAGAAGGTGCCCGAGACCTCCCAGGCAGTGCCACTCATTGGGAAGTAAGTGATGCAAGGGGATGGGGAATGCCATGCCAGCCCAGCGGGGTCTCCAAGTGCCATGGCAGGTGGAAACCACCTCCAGTCTGCCCATATGCTAGGCAGACAGGGAAGCAGGGCTTGCTGACAGCCACATCCCATCCCTTCACCTGCATGGCTTGCATACGGATGTCACGCACTCACATCCCACTGCTGGTCCACAGTTTCTTCTGGCATCAAACTGGACCTATCACAGCTTGTAGCCCAGAGGTTGCACTGCCTACTGAGGCCCCACATTCCCTCTGCAGGTACCTGACCTTCCTCATGGTGGTGACAGTGGTGATCGTGGTGAACGCCGTCATCGTCCTCAACGTCTCACTGAGAACACCCAACACTCACTCCATGTCTCAGAGGGTGCGCCAGGTACCTGTCTCCATCCTCCTGCCCCATGGGAAATGGGGTCAATATCTGTGGTCCCCCTCACGGACTGGGGACCCCTAGGTGTCCCCAAGGGACCACACAAGCTACTGAGCACTGGGGAGCAGTAGGTGCCCATTGGCACAAGCATACCCTAATGGGATGCTCCCCAGTGGGGGGAACACAATCACAGCTGGGCAATTTGGGTGGGTCATGTCTACGTTCCCAGGTGTGGCTGCACCTCCTGCCCCGCTACCTGGGCATGCACATGCCAGAGGAGGCCCCGGGGCCACCGCAAGCCACCCGGCGACGCAGTTCCCTGGGGCTGATGGTGAAAGCCGATGAGTACATGCTATGGAAAGCCCGGACCGAGCTGCTCTTTGAGAAGCAGAAGGAGAGGGATGGACTGATGAAAACCGTGCTGGAGAAGATTGGTGAGTGAGTACCCCTTGGGCAGGGCTGTGGGGCACTCACCGGTGCACTGAGTGATGCTGGGTCGTGCAGGACGTGGCCTGGAGAGCAACTGTGCTCAGGACTTCTGCCAGAGCCTGGAGGAGGCGAGCCCAGAGATCCGGGCATGCGTTGAAGCCTGCAACCACATCGCCAACGCCACGCGGGAGCAGAATGACTTCAGCAGCGTGAGTTGGGGCCACGTGGCACAGAGGGGCGGGGGGCGGTGGCATGGGCCCTCATCATCCCCTTGGTGTGAGTCAACAGGAGAACGAGGAGTGGATCCTGGTGGGGAGAGTGATCGACCGCGTCTGCTTCTTCATCATGGCCTCGCTCTTCGTGTGCGGCACCATTGGCATCTTCCTCATGGCTCACTTCAACCAGGCGCCCGCCCTGCCCTTCCCTGGGGACCCCAAGACGTACCTGCCCCCGTGACATGTCCAAATGACAGGGTCTGGGGGTCTCTGGACCTGGCTCCCAGTGCCAAGTCAGGTGACGGAGGCATGGGGTGGCTGTGGTTGTGCTGAATGCAGAAGTAAAGTCCATGGTGGTCTCATGAGCTCCTGAACATCTTTGTACCCATTGGTGGGGTTACTCCTGTTGGACAGCCCTGGGATGACCCTGAGGGTTGCACTTAGCTGGGGACCAGGACGGTGCTACAGACCTTCGAGCCACACAGCACCCCATGGAGGCACTGAGAGGTGGGACAAGGGGGAACCAGAGCAGAGTTGGGCATCTGATGGGTCGTGCACTGCAAGATGTGCTGGCAGTGAGATTCACATTGCCCCCTGCAAATCCACAGCCTCAATGCTGGGGCAAACACAGACCCATGGTGGCAGTGGGGCAGCAATAGGGCCACAGGTGAGGACAGGCAATTCCTCCTTCCACTTCTATCCCATAAACAGCAATTCAGCTGCCCCTCCTTGCTGGCAAGTTCCAGCAAGCAACTTTGAGTGGGAAGAACTAACAGAGCACCCAAATATTCTTTAGGGATGGTGCTGCTTGGCATCCACCATATTACAAGCATCACCTCAGTGCCTCAACTCATGTACTGAGCACAGCCCCTTCCCCCTGCCCCCACAATGTCACATCCCCCCCCTACTCCTCCCTGACCCCTGGGACCCGCAGCTTTGTCCCTGCTGGCAGGGGGGTGCGGGAGCCAGCTTGGGAACGCCAGCAGGCAGCACAGCAATATGGCCTCATTTTGCCCCTGTGCCCCCATAGCCATGCACATTAATGTCCTATCCCCAGTCCCAGGGTGGCTGAAAGGATGGGGATGCCAAATGCCCCTAGCCCTATGAGGGACAGGAGCTGATCTCAGCTGCCTAAGCCGTAGCACCAGGCACATCCCCAGCCCAGCACTGGGCTTTCTCTCCCTAAGGAAATGCAGCATTGATGAGCTGTGGTGGTGGAACACTTTGCAGGTCACCCTAACCAAAGCTTGCAGGGCACGTGATACAAAAGGACAAAATCTCCTCCAGCCCAGCACCAACCCCAGGTGCCTGTGCCCAATCAAGAAGTACTGATAAGGGCTACATCTCCCCATGCCTACCAATACTCACCTGCTCCACCTCCAAAATCAGGGACTCCTTTCATCTCTCCCTGGGTCAGGAAGCAGTTTTCCTCCTTGGTTCCAGATTGGAAACACCCCATAAGCTCCCACCATCATTCTCTGAACCTCCAGCCCAGCCATCAGCCCCCATGTGACTGGCTGTACCCAGACAGCCACAGTTCACAGCCTGGCACAGCCCAGCATCCCCTGCCCAGGGAAAGCAAAGACCTGGCCATAACTCTGTGGGTTAAAGTAGTTCCAGGCACTGGTGGTTTACTCAGAGGCCGCTACGCAGAGATCTGAGCAAGCCTAAGGGTGGACAAAGCCCCCAGGGTGCAGAGCAGGGAACGTCATGACTCAGCACGCATCTGGGGCTCCTACACAGGCTTGCTTCCTGAATGAAGGTGTGAAACCTTTTCTCAAGCACAACAGGCTCCAAATTATGACCATCTTCACCACTCCTACTAGCAGGACACAGTAGACCACAATCCGAAAGCAATGCTAAGAAACCTATCTCCCAAGCCAGGAGAAGCACCAAACCTGATGCTTCACATTATCAAAGAACACTCCTTTTCTTCTGCCCTCCAGAAACATTGCATTGAAAGAAGCCATATTCCACATCCCAACCAGCTCACTCCTCAACTAACAGGAACCGGTGCTGGGCTCCTCCAAACTTCAACCACGGTGGCAGCAGGAAGGAAAGCACAGCCCCAGGGAAGGGCTCTTCCGCATTTCCCTTGCAATGGTTATTTAAGGGTGAGCACAGCAGGAGTGCAGCATTTTCAGACTTAATAGCAAGCCTGCACTCATCAGCACCAGCTTAGACGCAGGGTATCAGAGGCAAGAAGTGGGCGAGTACATGAAATAGCAGAGGTGGACACGACGCACAGCTGGGCAAAACAACAGGACTAAAGCCCTAAGTGATGTCATCTGCAAGAAGCTAAATGCACTGTGGATGAAAGGAGCCTGCAGCTAGTATTTCAGCCTTGCCTTGCAAGGCTATTTTTGCTTAGATTGCTAAAACGTAATTACAACTAAATCCCCCTAACAAATACCAGAGAGCAGCAGGGGAGAGCTGTATTTAAAAGGAATTTTAAGTAGCAGCTGTAGTAGTACCTGATCACAGTGGGGAAAACAAACTGCGCCTGGGAAAGATCATTCGGTTGAAAGCTGGTGGCAAACGAGTGGCAAGAACAGAAACAGGGCTGTGGGGTCTTAAGGAACATGAAGAGTGATGCCACAGTGAGGGAAATGGCCTCTCCCCCCTGCCCAGCCAGGTGCCAGGAGGCACAAGCTGTGTGGCCATGGGGAGGTGGCCGCAGGGGGCAGTTAGTCATTGCTGTCACTGCATTGAATGCTTCCAGAGACCGCCTGGGACCGAAACCCTCAATGCGGAAAACAAGCCCTTCAGAAGATTGAATTATTTCAGGCTGTCTTCTCTGCTGGTCCTGACTGCTTTCAGTCTAGACTTCAGTAATAACATGGAATTTGCAATTTGGAGTCATGAGGCTGAAGGTCTCCTGGGCCCCAAGGCCAGAATTTGTCCCGGACACAGGTTGGTGGTTCTGCAGTCACTGTCGAATCGGCCCCAGCAGCCCATTCTCCCGGGGAATTGGGATCGTGCAGAGCACAGGGCAGGCAGGAGGTGTGCCCCAGCTCCGGCCGCAGCCTCCCCCTCTGGCCCACGCAAAGGCTCTATTAAAAATGAAAGGCAATTGTGCGATTCCCCAAGGAAGAGGGGAAAGGCTAAAGCTGTTAATGAGTACAATTAGTGTTGTAGTCAAGCAGAATCAGAGGAAATAATTAGCTCCTATTGTTTCCGTGGCATCTGAATTGCAGCCACGCTGGCTTTCCAAGCAGCAGCCCATCAGTCCAGCCTTACCCAGAGCACAGGAGACAGGGGTCACAGCTTCCATGCAGCTCCAAGCAGCAGGCCAGGCCATCACCCTCTTTCACTACAGCCACCGGGGTCCATTTTGCAGCTGGCTGAAGACTTGCAAACAACACACCCCAGCTCAGCTGCCCACAGAAGCATGCACAGCCCCACATTCATCCTCTCCTGATGGTTCTCCATTGAGATGGCTGTAATTACGTGACACCAAATACCTCTTTGTCCTAGTTTAAAGGCAGCTTGCAGCCCTCTCCCAGACAAGGAAGGCTGGGTGCAAGGAACTGCTAACCAGGGAATATGAAGAAGCAGCAAAGACAAAGTAACCATCTCATACTTCAAATGAACTATTACACTACTGTGTGTCCACAAGCACAGAGTAGTCTGACCACCACTGGCACTTGGGGTGCTTTGCTGCTTCAGGGCTAGGGGTCATGGAGGTGGGTAGCTCAGGGAACGATGCCTCACAGAGCTACCAGAAACAGCCATAGGGCCTCACCACAGACTTGAGAAGTACCACTTCACTATTTTTAATGAAAGCAAGAAAGTAAAAAGAAGAGACCGAAAGAAACAAAGAGACCCAATAATTTATTGGCAGAGCTGAAAGTGGGCATTTGAAAACCATGGGGCTGACTCTCAACCGGGAAGCTCCTCCCAGCTGCAGAGAGATTTATAATACTGGTGTCCCTCAGCAAAAGGCTCTGACATCGAGGCAGAATCCCAGAGATCCTGCATGCCATGTACAGAAAGAGAGGAAAGTGCTGCAAGATGCTGCCCCAAGGGCACACGGCTAATCGAAAGGTTGGCCTCCCGCCCCGCTGCTAAAAAAAGTTTGTGTATGACAAAATCAGCCTCTATCATCACCACTGCTGGAGGGCTTCAGATGGATCCTTCCTCCAAGGAGGAGTGCGAGAGTGGCCCATGAGTCCCTTCAGAGGTCGGAGGGCACTGGTGGAGACCCCTCAGTGCTGTCAACACGGAGAGAGGAGCTTAGTGCCAACTCTTGTTCTCACAATGTGATTTTTGTGTTTCGAAAGCTTGAATTATCCCTGGAAAACAGAGGGAAGAAAGAGGTTAAAGGCGTGCATTGTTCAGATCCCAGCACACCACAACTCCACCCACCACAGCTATCAGTGTTGCCATTCCAGCCTGCCACCCAGATCAATGCTTGTTAAACCTCCTTAGCAGATCTGCTTCCCAACTAGAGACTTTTCACCTGAGCCATCCTGCTGCTCCAGAACACAAAGAGATCTTGCTTCATCATCACCCACTGGGAAGAAAAAGGTGTTACCTCCCGTGGTCAAGGCATACCATAGGCACTGCAAACCTCCCTGACAGATTCTGGGATTTGAACTGCAAGATCTCTTCCTTCTCAAATATCTGTCCTCACGGATTCTGCTTGGAGCACAAATATACTGGCAGTCCGGTATATTTTGTCCCATTATCAAATAGTTTACTCTTTCAAGGTAGGAGAGACCAAAGGACTATTTGATCTGAAAATAACAGTTTAATTTAAATAGGAGAGTTCCCTCAGCAGCTTTTACTCACATGAGTACAGCCATGGGGCTACCAACAAAGGAGTGCTGGCCCACCACCTTCCTTTGTATAGTCTTGCAGGATGCAGCACTGATTGAAGATGGGGGAGATTACAGAAACCTCTGTTACTGCTTATTGCTAGCCTGTGAGCAGCAGCAATAGGCAAAGCATATTTACTCATCGATAGAAGGGTATTGGATCGTTTTAGGTTGTTTTCTTTCTTATCCAAATGGAATTAAAGGAGATGATAATTATTTTGGGAGGATGGGTTTGGCACCTTCCCCTAACAGGGCAGGACAGTAAGTTGCCCAAACCGAACACCCAAGGATGCCCCAGCACACATCGCACCAAATTGGGACAGCTTTGTTGAAGAGCAAAGGCAGCTCACAGCTTCAGAAGCAAGGTGCTTTGCAGGTCTGTAAAACCCTGTTTAAAGCCTTGAGCTAGGTCTGTGCAGTGCTAAGAGCCACGTGGCAGCTGTAGCATCACAGCGCATGCTGGAACAGCTCCAGGAGGCAAGCTGGAGGAGCAGAAGGAAGTCAGAAACACTCTCCAGGAGAGTTAACCAAGTTATTCTGCTATTACTTGACAGCAAAAACCATGCTGGAGGCCATCTGTAGAAGACTGGGGTTCACCTTTGTACTTGCAAACAAAGCAGGCTGCGCTGCCATCTGGGAACACGATTCAGAATTCATTAACTGGATTCCAGTTAATTTGCAATAGCAGTATGACTTTTCATCCCATAGCGTACTTTCACCTGTGCCATCTACCCCAGGAGGATGGCACACTCTGGTCAGCTCTTGAACAGTTTTTCCATCTTTTGTTTTCTCACCATTATCACAATGCCCCCATCCCTCTGCTCACCGCTGCTCTCCCTGGTTAGCATAGGTAACTCAATATAGTGGAGAACTAAATCAAATCTGTCACTGCCTTCCTATCCACTTGGCACACATACTGCCTTCTGAGACTGGTATTTAATGAAGTGAGCTGGTTTTCTCTTCTGGAAGGTCACTCCAACGTCCTCTAACAATAAAAATACTGCTAAGTGCTTGTGAAATATTTTGTAAACATTCATCCTCACAAAAGCCCAGATCTGTGAGGAAGGAAAGACTTCAGAGCAAACTATGAAAGCGCTGCTTGTCCAAAGCTGTGGAAGGTGGTTTGAGAGCAGTGGGACTCCCAGCAGCCCTCCAGAGCTCAGCTGTGTTGGAGCAGCTACATCCCATCACAGGGTGGGATTCAGACAATAGATTTGCTTCTCTGAGTGGGTTCCTCTGCCCCAGCGCTTGGCAACACAGCAACCCCACTTGGCTACAACCAAACACGGCCCTCATCACAAGGCCTCATGCAAGCCCTCTATAGAGAAAGTGCCTGCTGTCAGGGAACTGGGCCTCAGAGGGGAAAAACAATCACAACAGCACTGAGCTCACCTTGCCTATTTTCTCTGCACGTGGTTGGTTGCCATTACCAGAAGTAGCAGGTGGTTTCATCCCTCGGGCCACAACATTATTATTATTTCTAAATACAGTAGCTACTGTGTCCTTCCTGAACAAGCTTTTATTGACAGACTAATTTATTCTGCCCCAGCCCACTGACAAGAGCAAAGGCATGTATGCCAAGCTCCTGGCGCCTCTCTCAGCATCCATTGCATGGATGTGCTCAGCATTCATTTACCACTCCACAGTTGCTAACAGACAACCCTAGGCAGCAGACCCAAGCTGAAGACGTACCTCTCAGCCTCCTAGGACCAGGTCTGGGATACAAGTGGCCTGCACAGTGGAAGGACACATTAACAAAACAGCACACAGCATTGCAACGGAAAGTGCTGAGCGAATGCAGACCACTGCGAATGTTGGTGTCTTTGGTCCAAAAAGCACAACACAGCAACAAACCACCACACCTTTTTGACCTTTGGGTACAAGCCAGCAGTGGAACGGGCCCACCACCAGGCCTACAAGGCAAGAGGAAAACATGCCAGCCCGGGGGGAAGAGGGTTGGAAGCTGAGAGGTATGCCATGAAGTCACATAGGAAGAAAGATGAGGCCCTACCCTGGGTGTGACAGAGGGGGGGGAGCGTTCGATCAGCGGCCACTGCTGTTCACCAGGCCATGAAACTCCTCCCAGGCCCTGGCAAGCCAGAGGGAAAAAAAAAAATGAAACAAAAAAAAACAAAAAGAACAGCACTTCAGATCAAAGGCTTCTTAACTTTTAACAAGAGCAGAAACATTCAATGGCGTTTGAAAGGCACTCGTCTTCGGAGAGCAAGGCAATATTCCCTGATAGCCCTAGTGGATAGAAGCATCCTTAAAACCCAGCCAAACATCTGACAGCGCAAGGCAGCTTTAACGTTCTGCACAGACGTGAAGCGTTCCCACCGGCTGCTGGCAACGTGGCCACATTAATACCCAGAGACAGGTATGACCTTCCCAGTCACCAATGGAATACCCATTTCCTATTGCTAATAAAATAGCCGGTGTTTTGTATTTCTGGAGGATTATCACATTCCTTGGCTGGTTAAACTCAGCCAGTTATTGGCCTCGTGCTTCACCACATATCTGCAGTAATCCCCACAATAGGGTCTTCTTTAATGCCATATGGCTCAGTTATGAGGCCAGTCTTCGATCGGGCAGCAGAACCCCATTGTTTATAGAAAGTCTCACTTCCAAATGTAAACCTGCACTGTTAACAACAGCCCAGTAAGAACAGCAGAGCTATCTGAAATGAAAACGTTTTCAAGCAAGTGAGAGGGACAGGCCTAACACCGCATTCCCTGGTGGAGAATGTTACTGACGTACAAAGTTAGCAGACTGAAAAATTGCTGTCTGTTTTACAAAGGCACCATTCTGAAAGCCCCTCTCGGGGAAATAAAGAAACGATGCTGAGGTTAATGTGAGCATGACTACTATCTTCCAGGATCAGAGACATCAAAGGACCTCGTCGTTTTTCATACGCAGCTAAACAGTGCTGGAGGCTGCAGCACATGCCAAGCCATTCACCAACCCAAAGTCCCACAGAGCCAGCGGGACCCTAAAGGGAACCCAGGTCAGCCATAAACCCAGGCGGTCTCGCTGATTTTAGTGCTAAGTGCCAACTGCACCTCACATCTCGTTTCCTGCATTGCCTCATCAGGCCACTGCAACACAACAGGACGGTACAGAGATGGGAATTCCACAGCAGTCAGCATCTGTGCCTCAAATGGACCCTCAGCCCGGCTCCTACCTGTGTGTGCCTCCCAGTCAAGCTCCTCATTAGCATTTGCAAAAGCAGCTCAGCTGTCACATGCTCTTTCCCAGCAAAGGCCCAAACAGAGAATATACCAGCAGAGTGCATGTCATGTGTACTGTGAAAGACCGCATTACAAACAGGCAGGCTTGCTGGGAACACAGCAAACGGGGCATGAGCAAGAAGCTCGTTATCACAATGTCTACCTTGGAGTTTGTGACGCTACCTTCCTGTAAGGCAGGACGGCAAATCCCTCTTTCAAAGGCATCAGAATTCACCTTTTGAGCATCCCCAGGAGCACTAAAATCTTCCTGATCATGACTGGGGTGGACAAGTAACAGTCATCTACGGGAGTCCCACAGCTACATCTAATCTCTGAGCTGACACTCAGACACTTTGAAGCAAATAAAACATGAAGAGAAAAAGCAGACAGCAAAGGTGCTGTAGATGCTGCAAGGACAGCACACCGAACAGCTGGGGCTCACTGGCACATCAGTCCTCTCTCAACACTCAGTCGGGAAAGTGCAGGGCAGAATAAAGGCTAAGTTAGCACAAGGCATCTCACAGATGATTGTTGAGGTCAGATCTGCAATCCAGCTTGACATACAGCAGAATGCTGCCTTGTCAGAGACGAACCCACAGGTGGCTCATTCTAAACAAGGCATCAGCACAGGCCCCTAAATGGGTGCCTTTCCCCCAAGTCTCCCCTGATAAAGCCAACACACAGTGCCCTGAAAGGCCACAGAAAGCAGCCAGTGCACAGTGCCAGGTGCTGCAGGTACTCTCCAGGAGAAAGCTGGGGGAAGACAAACTTGCAACCAGAATCCCTTTCAACTACTGAATACGAGTTGGAAAGCTACCCACATCTCCAGCCTCTACCTTCACATCCTCCCTTCAATCTCCCATTCCTGCTATTCCTACCACATTTCCACTACCAATAATCACATCTTCTCTCTTTCCTCTCCTGCAGACCCCCTCAAACCCACAACGTTTGTCCTCTACACAGAAGGGACACAAGGGCACATCATCTGTCTACATAGTCGATAATGTACTACCCCTTTCAAACCAAGGAGTTCTCTGTTCCAACATCTCATAACATCATGCATAGTCCTTCAGCTGCCAAGCCCTTCTCACACACAGAGAAAAGGATCTTCCAGCCAAGAATTTTTAAGCTAAGACCCTCATACATATTATACTGCTAATTAATCCAACTATCTGCTGACTTGACTGAAAAAATCCACCAAGACGTGGCTGCTCTAATGTACCTAAACTGTGCTAGCGGAGCAAACTGCTCTCCATTTCGTACTGAACGAGGCTGCCAGTTAATTTTGTCTGGCAGAATCTTTATGACCTGTGATGTGCCAAGGGCACGGTGCCAGAGAGTCTAAGAGGTTATTTTTATGTATAGACATTTTTAGTACCTTAGTGCTATAGTGTCTGTGTGGCGATCAGATACTCAGTGAATTGATCCCCAACACTCAGGTTATTCCCACTGAACAGATGGGAAATGGAAACATTAGCAGGCTAAATAAAGCCAGCCAGAGCTGCTCCTCCACACTCATTCCTGACCCACAACTGCTGAAGTTTCCCACCCCCTCCCACGCTCCCAGGGTCAGGATGCAAGCAGAGCTCCCTTTCAAGTCGAAGGAAAAAATAATATGCAAAAAGAAGCCACCATCACAGACTTCAACCAAAAGGGGAAGAGCAGCCACAGCTGTTTCAAGGGAGTTTCCAAATCTAAATTGTGAAAGCAGCACTAGTTGTTTTCTCAAAATCCCAGCAGTTCCCCTTCAGTATTTCTCTACGTAGCCCTGCTTCCCTACCATCTCCTTCCCCACATAAGACAAAAAAGGAGATAAAGAGCTCACAGGCCACGCTGCTCCCACAGCACTCACCAAGATCTGTCCCTTCCAGCAGTCTGCATGCAACCTGCCAGCACGTCCACCACTCACTGCACTCTGCACAGCGCCCAGAGCAGCGCTGACTCTTCCTGGTGCTCCCCACACTCCAGCAAAGCGCTTAAAGGATTTGTCCACAGCCAACTGGGAACTCTGCGATAAGCCTACAGGCCAACAGCATTAAAAAAAAATATCTAGGATATTCTTGTAGCTTGAAATAATCCTTCCATTTAACAGGCAGTATCTGCAGCAAAGGCCAACAGGGAAGCCAGCACGACTTTGAAATCAATGTATCTGAACTGACCTCCATGAAAAGAAACATGAAGTGGATTACAGCAGCTTCTTTGCTAAGAGACAGCCCACCAAGATACAGGAGCTTTTTACAGAGTCACAGATACTTCCAAAGAATTGCCAAAGAACAAGGCAGTGAATCCATCACTTCAAAGCCCCAGTCTACGGAAGTGCTCTTAACTTGCAGCACCAAGAAACGTTACTGGAATTGGAGAATGGAGTGATAAATGGATTAAGCCAGCACTGCAGAGCCTCAGGAGAGGAGGACAGCTATCAGATCTGGAACCTCACCACTCTTTTCTGTCTTTTATTCCTGTTCTTCGACTTGATGGAATGAGGGTGAAGCAACACAGCCCTCTAGAGCTGGCAAGATCCAAGACAACCCATGACTCCATTGACAGGCATCAGTGTGCATGGGGCCTATTTGCAAACAGCAACTTCAGACGAGGTATGGCTGAAGACAAAGATGGCACAAATAGGACAGCACCACTGAGGAGTATCAACTGCTAACGTTCCTGGCAATTAGCAAGCAAATGAAAACTAGCGCTACAAAAACAAAGTTTACATAGTAGTTAAAAGAGTAGCTGAGCTCCAGTGCAACAACAAAGGAGACTTCTCACACCCACACCATCACCATCTTACTGCTTCAGAAACACTCCTCTGGCCACACATTTACCACTTCCCTGAGGATTTCTTTTGTCACATTTCTCTTGAATTCAAGACTGCACTTCCCACCCCCATCCCCACCCCCACCTCCCTTTTTTCCTTTTTTCTTTTTTTTTTTTCCTCTTTAAAACACAAGAACCTTGCTCCTGCACCCTTCTTACAGTGCATACCCTTATTCCCTCCCAAGGATTATCTGTTTGCTTCCTAGCTAAAATACTGTCCAAGGCCATTTCCTCCAACCGCCTGCAGTGAAATGAACCCAGTGCCAGCCCTATTAAGATCAACTATTCTTCTCATTTACTCGAGCCATCCCATTAGTTATCAGTAGTGACTTTGAAAGGAACAGGGAGTTTTATACCCTGCTCAGCTCTCACTGCAGCAGGCACTTACAAATAACTGAAGCTTTGTTTTCAGAAAAAAAGTAGCCTTGCTTTTGAGCTGACAGGACGATCCATAAAGTCACACAGCAACCAAAATATTTCCAGGCCATTCAGCTCAGTGGAAGCTTGCAGCACGGCTGCACAGTGAATGCCTGGTCTCTCCCGTCACATGAAGCGATGCTGTTCAGCATCCTGGATGGTGCTGCAGGTGGGAGCTCTCAGCAAAGGAGATGGCCATTGACCACACAGGCATCAGCAAAGAATAGTAAAGCTGAAAGCCCCAGGCAGGGCAAGGAGATATGCTTTCCAAAGACAAGCAAGCAAAAAAACCACACAAGGAAATACACTATAAACCACAGAGCATACATTCTAAGACAGCAAAAAAGATTGGTCTTTCCTTAATTCCAAACCATAGAGAGTGCTGCTGTCATAACCCACTGTCACGGCTGAACCACGTCACTTCCAAGGTTAAGAACACTGATGACAGAACCTTTTATATTGTCCACTTCAGGCGAGTGCACCTCTGGGAAGGAACAAAGGGAAGCAATCTCTCTCCAGCTACTGAAAGAAGGCAGCCCACAAAATGTGTTCTTCTCGGGTACTGAGTGAGCACTGTAACGTCTAAGGTACTATAAATCCTCTGGAATTAAGAAGAGTCCAAGAGAATGCTCTAGCTCTTCCAGTAAGATTGGTAATTAATACAGACCAGGCTGACCCTTCCAATTGCAGGGATTTAGGCAGCTTGTCAATATAGCAAGCAAGAGAAAGGACGAACACGTGAATGCTGCAATGAAAGATCTGCTTATCTAGCTAAATGCACAAGCCCCACCACTGTGAGCAGCAGGAACAGAATGCAGAAGAGCTCTTTGGAATAACTGTGAAGCAACAGATACTTCTCAAAAGCAGCCTGGCAGTACCACCACCTTCTGAAACAAAGGAGGCTGCGGCCCCTCTGACAACCCATGAAAAATGGTGTCTAAAAACAAGTTAATACGAAGTACGATATCACAAAAGGAATATATAAGACCTGAAACACAGTGCTCAGCTTCCACAGCGAGGGGCACGCTACCAATTTCTACCAAAGTGTTCATTTACAGTGTGTCAAAAGCTAATCCAGGTCAATTCACTACCTAAAAGTCAAGGTTTTGAGAAACGCCTGTTCTTTTCTTGCTAAGCATGCTCCCTTTCCCCAAGCACAATCAATGCCAATCAAACCCTGCACACGAGCAGAGCTCTAGTGGAGAGATGCAGCCCATACAAATGAAAAATGCCACAAGCTCCCCTAGAAAGGCAGTCCTGACAAAGCCTACAGCATGGCTCTTCCATTAGAGCCTTTCATAAAACACAGCCAGAGTGTGAATACTGAGCGCTGGCTAGAAAGCCCTCTCGAGCCATAAATCACATGGTACATGCACAGCATAAGTGGAGTTTATTCATGACGGACAGTATTTCAACAGGGCTTGATAGATGGCTGAGGAAAAGGAGCCAGGCTTTATGGAAGATAGAACTAGTTACACAAGAGATCCTTCATTAGTGAGAAATCCTTAATGATATGAAGCTTAGCCAAGCGGAGTCAGCCTGAAAGCTGGGGCTGTCCTGCTCTTCTCTGTCAACAAAGCAGGCACCATCGCCTCCCTGCAGCTTGCTGCCTGCAACTCCTCCGTGCTAGCGCTGATACTGAGCAAGAAAAGCACAATAAGTCAGTCCACGCACCGCTACACAGAAACTCCAATGACAAACAGCTCTGGTCTGAATTTACACCAGCACCATTAGAAGGAGATGTTGGACTGCACTAAAACCAGAGCGCCGCAGCTCAAGCGAGGCAATGGAAAAAGAAGTCTCATGACACCCTACATGATGGAAGGTTAATTGCTCAGACCTACTCCTCTAGGACACCAAACCCGCTTCTGACTACCACTCCTACCCACAGAAGGGTACGTGGGAGAAAAGCCAGCCTGGTCCTGTTTAACAACTGCTCCCAGCTGTAATCTGAACCACTAAATTTGATTCCTCAAACACCTGTTATTCTTGGACAAGCTCCTCTTGCACCATACATCAGAAGAATAAAATGAGACCTATGCTACGTAGAAAGAGAGGGCAGCTAGCACGGTCTGTTATACTACTGTAGGGAAATGAGACCATGGCACTGGATGCACCATCACTCAAGGACTGATGCCTGCCAGAGCAAAACCAGGCACAAGCATTGCAACAGCAGCACTCTGTGACCTAGAAAGTGCTGATGAGGATAGCTTATAAAGGAAAGGCCACATCACTTCCTGTCTAATATCCCAGCTACAACACAGGCTTGGGATACAGCTCTCCTTACAGAGTCCAGGAGAACAGAACAATCTCCTTCCTCACACCACAAAGCTGCAGTACCAGCTTGCAGTCTCTTACTGCAGAACAGAAGCAAAATACCCTGGAAAATGTCCACATGAGCACTTTGCTATCTCGTAACAGGCGGAGAGTTGATAGTGCCCTCTGCTGGCAATAAGGGCATGAGAAATGTTACTGGCGAAAAAAATCACAAGATTTCAACAAAAGTAAGAACTTTCAGAAACACCAAAGCTTACTGGAAAAAGATAGGGTTTAAACAACAATAATTTCCCTTTTCCTTCTCCTTCCCACACACACACAGGCAGGAGGGCCATGCGGAGCACTAGATGCCTACAGGCAGTTTAAACAGACTCATGTATTATTGCCAGTGACTCACACCCCAAATCAGATGCTACTAGTAGCTGCATTTCTGCTAAAAGCAGGACTGAGCTCACCAAACTCTCTGCCAGCACACCAAAGAGATGCTGTTCTGTGGAAAGGACGAGCAAGCACAATGAAAATAAGTCATGAAAGGTACCTGGACCCTGATTAAGGGTTGGATTAGAAACCTCACTGTCGTATTAATTTGTTTCACTTCTTCCAAGTGTTAATTTAATCAATATGACCTAATTGGTATATTGGTTCATAATATAGGTCAGAAAAAAAAAGTTACGTGGTTCACTATAACCAATACTTGCACATGCAATTCTCTGCCACACTGTGGGAAATAAAAGTCACCCTGAATGGCCTGCTATGGTAGGCTATAATGGGTTTATTTAAAAATACAGTTGTCCTCTCTGTGTACCATGATCTTCTAGTCTTGTTAAAGAGCCTCTGTCACCAGGGCCTGGAAGACTTAATATACGACGTTTATTATGATTAGAAATCATTTGTACAGCACTGTAAATTCACACAGCTCTTTCCCAAGAACATTTATAAGTCTAATGGCACTATAAATCCCTGTTAGTTTCCGCACTTTATTCCCTTGAATCTCTATTTATTCAAATGATCTCACATCCACCCCCCCCCCCACGCTGCAATCTTGTCTCTGAATATATGAAGCCACAGTCCCACACTGGGCAGCCGTCTCCCAAGTGACAGTCTGGGTGGACTGCTAACAAAGCCCAGGACTATACACTTAAAAAAGAATACTATTAGAACAGAATGAACCTAATAACAGCACAATAATGACACAGACGTTTAGCTTTCAAAGCACACTGGCAACAATCTCTGCTGTTTGTCTTACTGAACAGCCCCGACGCACACGAGCAGTTCTCTCCGTTCTTGTGATCTGCATTAAATTGCTCGAGCACGCATGCACCCAGCAGCAGGCCCTCCCCCTGCCACCATACGTACTTGATGCTATCGGTGTGTGTTTTATATTCCATGATGGTGTTGGGAGGTAGGTTGAGCACTCTTCGTAACGTGTCGCGTATCCGGGCTGTCGTGGCCTGGTCGCTGGCTGTCTTGTTCCATATCGAGATAATATCCTCCTACAGAATAGCACGTAAGGAAGGGGTAAGCAGATGGCATCTTCTGTAGCCCTGCCAGATGGAAGTATATGCCAGCTCTCAGAACCACTTACCTGGAATCGGACAGAGACGACCGCCCCACAGATTTCTTCGCCCACCATAAACTGCTCTCCAAGCATCGCCAGAATGAGATTCTCCCAACATCGTGATGCTAAGCCCTTCCGCAGACGGATAATCCATTTACCACCATTTTTGTTGGCATCATCCTAGGAAGATTTGCAAGAAATCAATTTGTTTTCTTCTAGTCATTTTTCTGCTTCCCACAAGACAGCAATGCCATAGACGGTAGCAGATATTGATTGGGTGGAGCAGCAGGGACTGATATCTGCAGGTATTTCAAAGCAAAAGCATTTCAGTGCTCCCCCACACAAGCAGAGAAAGAGGAACACCACTTACTTTGTTTCAAATACTTTGTATTCAGTGACTCTCAGCATTCCAGAGGACACTATACGCTGAAGACTTGAACTCCAGTATTTTGATCCCACTAGTAAAGACTACAACAGCCTATCCATCTGCACACAGAATCAGAGGCAAGAACCCTAAAATTATTCCAAACCCTTAACCTAATTCCAGCTTTGTTTAATCCCCTGTATACGTAGCTCTCCCTGTTAAAAGAGGACAAATCCCTTATCACAGAACATGGAAGGCAGGGAAACAGTTTGCAAAATCATGTTTAAAAGTAAGGGGAAAGTTGAAGCACACTTTCCTTCAGCGTTTCCAGGAACTAGCTCAGCCAGAATGACCAGCCTGTTCTCTGGAAGCCAATGTCATTATCACAGATACAGATCAACTGTGTTGACCCAAGGAAATACACAAAAACTGGGAGAAAGGAAAGGAAAAATTTACGCTAAGCACCTGACCTGTCACCTCAAAACTGCAATTCAGTATGCTGAACTGAAAACTGCTACAGATGGCCCTGCTTCACAGAACACACAGCCACATCAAACAGCAGTTCCTCCTCAGTGCAGAATTCTCACTGCGGCATTCCCTTCTAGCTGGAAACTCTTACAAAGGGGAATAAATTCTGTCCAAAGCCAACAGCTGAGAAGTAGGAACAAGTCTAAGAGGAGGTGGCAGTTAGGAAGGGAATGAACAGAGGTCTAGGAGAGAAACAACGAAGAAAGGAGAGCTTGTAGATAACTGTAGTACACAGAACATCCCCGGCAAATAATTAGCAATCCCCTTTGCCAACCTAAGTTACACTTCAAAGATGCTAGGCAAGACAGCCCAATCCATCTTAATGGAACAAAATTAACTTTATTTTAGCTATAAAGCTTCCTTAGGACTTAGAAAACTGAGCATTTGTGTGCTCTCAAGGATAGCAAATGCCAGTGAAGCAATCCTGAGCAAACAGGAAAACGCCAGCGCAAGAGCAGCATCCACCAGACCCTCAGTTTTCATTTAAGTGTTAAGAGTGCATACTGACAGGGGAAGGCGTGAGCTCTGGACAAACGAGAGCAGCCCCATACAAGGTGAAGAATCTAAATCAGCAGAAGTTCTAGGAACGTTGCATATTCCCATGAAATCCAAAATGCTTTCTGATAAAGCATCCTTGTTCTCCAAGCTGTGAACATCCCACTCTGAGAATTAAGTTGCCTACATTTCAGCCTCTGTAAGTTGGGTTTAACTTCTCGAACATTCCACACTGACTTACAAAGGGAGGAATTGGTATAGCTCAAAACACCTTAAACATTGCTTAGGAAGGTTCAAGGCTAGAAAGAGAATGGTCCTTGGGAAGCAGATGCTGCACTGTGTGTTTTACGGTTATTGTTACTTTTCTTTCAGGTTAAACAAGCTTTGGTTCAGTCAAGCATTTCATTTCCCTTTACCAGAATAATAATGATCTGCAGCCCAGAAAATCACAAGGGAACATTATGCTTACTGCTACTGACTTTACCCAGAAAAGGCACAGACGGATTCTGAAAAAGATCAGAACTACATATATGTATACACGCTTACAAAAACTACAGTAATTAAGCTTACTTTTAAAGAGGAAGGAACATAAAGCCCTAGAAAGAGTAGCAAAGAGAAGGGAAGCAATAAGGCTCGTCTTCCACAAATACAAGAAGGCAACGTGACCAGAAATAAAGACAAAGAGCCTCTCCATCCTCATCTTAAAATGGCTACAGGGAAATTCTTGATAGAAATTCTGCTATCATTAACTTGTGGACTCTCTGGTGGACACATTATCAGAGCAGCTAGCTGACTGGGAACCCAAAGAGGGTTAAGAGTTTTATATAAATTGTATTTGCAGTAACTGGCTATAAAACACCTTGCTTAAAATAATTGCCAACCAGGGTCACATATAAATTTCTCAGGACCAAGCAGCATAATTAGGTACTGCAGAGCAACACATAAAATTCTCATATTGCGAATGGTATTGGTCATTGCTGGAAGCCAGCCAGGAACTGGAAGAATGATTTGTTGGGCAAAGGTTTTTTTTTTCCCCTTCTTTATACAGATTTGGACAGAAATGAACACACGCAAACCAAGTGCCTCATAAAGAAAAAAAGTGAATGAAGGGCTAAGGCTTCTTTCCATTTCCTGTTCTGTGTACAGCTGTAGGCTTTTAAGCATGTGCATCTCCTTACTCCTTATTTTATTTCTTCCCTTATTGAGAAGTTCCGTCCCTTTTAGAGGAAAGCTCCATGCTGCTGCCATAGGACAAAGCAATAATAAGGGGTAAAGATTAGTATGCAGTAAGCACAGAGCTTAGCTGGGCTACCCCTTTTACTGAGCTGCAGGCAACACTGCCCAGAGGTATCTTCTGGACCCACAGCAAGCACAGCTAGCAACTCCCCTCATCTGCCCTCTCCTCTGCCAGAAGATCACAGAACAACCAGGTTACACAGAACAGAGTTTTGAGAACAACTTTACAGCAAATTCAGAAGAAAAGGCTGAACCCAGAGTGCCATTAAGCGACAAGAGTCTCTTCACCGCAGAAGGTTTCATCCATCTTCTCTCTGGGGAAGTATCAAGGCAGATACAAGAGCTCTGACTCACCTCCCACATGGGTTTGATGCCCTCTTTGAAAAGATGGAAGTCACTATGGCCTGTCAGGTCCCCAGGACGTACCATGTGACTGTAAAACCGCCAGAACTGCTCCACCTGCAATGACATCAACCACACAGTGAGGCTGTTCAAACTGTTCAGAGCCACAGCTCCTACAAAAACAAGCTTCCCTTTCTACAGCAGCTAGCCAGACACACCTTCCTCTCTTCTCTTTTTTTTCCTTGTCACAAGGGTGTTTATTAGGATACCCGTAAGGCAGCAACAGGATCAGAGATTGGGTGCCTACTTCTCATTGGCTCCATCAGCACGTGACCACCTGAACTATTCAACAAGTGCCTGCAAAAATTACTTGGTGTTTGTCCAAAACAGTCTGTGCTAAGGTAGCTTCTGCTCTAGAGAACAGCTGCCAGATTCTAATGCTCAAACTTTGAATTAGTGGACGTATATCAAATGCAACAGCTACAGTCAAACCTCCCTGCACTACAAGAGAACACATTCCTGCACCAGTCACTGTTCTCAGCACTGAGTCTGCAGGAGCCTCCAAATCTGACATATTTTGGATTGATTTTTACTGTATCCAGGTTTTAAGACAACAGAGATGTTCTGGTGCTGTTTTAAAATCTTTAGGCACTACTCAGAGCTTTTGTTTAAATCCCTCTTATTTCCCTTTACAGCCTGCTATGACATTCTGACCACTACAAAAATACCATTTTCCATCACGCCACCCCTCTGTGTATACTTCAGATAGACTGGCTAGAATTTTTAATTCTTAAGAATAAAACATCTATTCTTTCAGATTCTCTGCATAAAAAAGGATTTTAGAGAGGCTGGATCTTTAAAAGAAGGCATTCGAACAGATTATACTAATTGCCACGTTTTAAGAGGACTCTACTCAGTAAGACCATAGCTATTAAGCAGATCTGCAGTGAAGCTGGAGGGGTTGCACACCATCCCAAGTACTTTATCAGAGACCTCGATGACTTGGTCAGCACTTGGAATTCTGCTTCAAACACTGATCTCTGCCATCCAGACAGGAATTTGCTTTTATAGCCAATATAATTACGAACCAAGGCTGAGATGGGGTCAGAAACAATCTATTTCTGTAAGATAATTTCTACACTGCATTTGGATGTAAGTTCTCACAATGAGTGCACCTGCCCTCTAGTGGTTAGCATTTAAAAGCTCTGAATTAGAGCTCTCTACTGAAAAGCAAAGGACCAATGTGAACCCAGGCTTCAGCTCAGACAATCCTTCCTGGAGCTTATTCTTTCTCCTTCTTTAACAGAACTTGGAACCAAATCTTCTGATCAACCTCCTTCCATTCTACCTTAATTCTAGCATTTCTAGACTACAACATCAATCAGAAAATCTTTGCAGCAGAGAGCAGACAATTGAAAAGTTATTGCCAATCATCATGCCATAGCTAGTACTTGCCGGTATATATATATACATACCTCCTAGCCTTAAGAATGGTTGTGATGCCTGTACAACAGAGGACATATTTTGCTTGCATATCTCGAGATCTTAACAGTGGTTTTACATTAGCAGTAGCACAAAACAACCCAACACTGCACTTCCAGTACTTACTTCATTCTAAGTATAAACAGCCACAAACAGCAAAAGGGTAAAGGGAGAGCAGCTTGCCCTCCAACCAGCTTCACTGCAACACCCAACTGCACCTCAGTCATCACTTCCACAGCAACAGCAGACACAGCAACAGCTGCTTACACACCAAGCACACCAGATAACTGCTCGTAACACACACGTGATGGTAGAAATACTGGGGGGCATGGGGGAATAGCACAGGGAGCTGTACAGTCATCACTTCACAGCTACTTCTTTCTTCTCTTGCTCACCTGTCAAGCTCTGCTGCAGCTTGCAGATTAAAGTTATAGTCTATACTTTTATTATTCCAGCTATCTAGCACAGGGCAGAGAAGAACTGCTTAGGACACGCCACCTGGTGTAGGTAGTTCAAGAAGTCACCTGTAAGTCCTCTGCTCTCAACAGCAGAAGCACAGCACGCAGGTGCATTATGCTCAAGGCACAGAGAGTAAGCCAGCCACGATGACTACATCATGCCCAAGAGATACAAGCACAGCAGGGATATACTCACTGAGGCAAAGGTGCCAATCTGTTTGATGTTCTGCTCATAACTCTGCGAGCTGGTAGGCCTCCCAGGTGTTCGTCTGGAGTACCAGAAAGTGTAATTATACTGCAAAGGGTGCTCAGCTGGTCCTGGGACAACTGCCTGCAGAACAAAAAAAAAACTTGCTTGTCCCTAATATGCTCCTCTACAGCAAGAATGAAAAAAAATATATACACAGCATCAGAAATCCATGTTCCTATCCTAACATAGTGTAAAACAAACAATAAACCCCAATTTTCACTGAAAAATGCCACTGCTGTTAGTTGTCTGACATGGACCATTAGGCTAACAGCAGCTGGTCATTTCAAAGAGTATCAGAAACGTGCTGTGTGGGGATGGTTAAGGAAATAATAACTTAAGCTCTAGGAAGCGTCACAGACAAACAAGCCTCATAACAATTAAAAAACATCATTATTAAATTTACCTTTTAATTCCATACCGTGACTGTCTCAAAAGAAAATGACCAACTAAAAATGGCAATATCTTTTTCTGAATGAAGAAAAAAGTCATTCTTCCCTACGAAGAATAAAACTCATTTATACTAAACCACGATTCAAAAGCAATTACAACTCATTGATGACTGCAGCTCCCATAAGCAACTGACACCCCCAACACCCTGGGAGGATTATTCTGTCTTCTAATGAGTGTGAAAAGAGGTTAACAAGAAGTTATTACCCAGGAGTCAAAACTGATGTGACACAAGATGAGGGTTTGGGGGCTTTTTTTTTTCCACTTGGTATTGCTGCAGGACTAAACAGAGCTTAAATCTCTGTTCTGTTCTTGTCTGTGGTAAATTTACAACGATTGTATTACTTCAAACACAACAGTATAAGCACAAGATTAAAAAAAACAACAAATAAGCATAGAATCATAGAAACATAGAATGATATCCACCTTCTCAACCAGGTATGTTGCACTCACTGAGATCCCATCTTAAGAGTAATGTCAACAGAGACAAACACAGGTTGTAAGCCAGCTGAAGGCCACCACTCCTCTGTCAGTTGCTCTTTTCCCCACACCCTCTTCCAAATTTCGTTTTCAGGTGTCGGGGGAATAAAACTTCATTTGTTCTAACCTAAGCAAAAGCCTGGCTGCACCCAGATGCAATGAAGGAAGGATGAAGGAAGCATTCACCCCTCAGATTAGATACCTTCAAGAACTCCAAAACAAAACTTCAGAAAGAGAGAGAGTAACACAGCTCTTCTGCCATCATTACCACAGTAACAAAACATAACGTGACCACAGTACCCCAAGACACTTCCCTTATCCTTAAGCTGAGGGCTCCAGTGCTCTCACCTCATGCCCTGGTGAGGGAAAGCAGCCACCAGCACCTTACCTTCCTCTTGGTGGTACTCTGTGGTTTCTCTCGATCATTCTTTTCCTTCTCACTGTCTTTCTGTGTGTTATTCTCCTCGTTCTGGTCATGGTCTCCACTATCATCATCTTTCAATCTAGTAATGAAAAAGAACAGTGGCAGTGAGCGTTGCTTCTTGGAGCTGAGAAGTTTCAAACCAAGCAGCAGCAGCCTCTTTTTAAACGCTCCTCCTGTTAGCAGTGCCCCTGGTGGTTAGAAATCAACGCTTGACAGCACACACAGGCTCCTCAGGCACATGCAGAACCAAGCATAAAATGAATTCGAGTACTCTGTAACGGACCACAGGCCTACTGCAAAGAAAACCCCACCGCGTGGACTCCCAAATCTGCAGGCAACAGCCACAGAGACCCCACTGAAACTTTCTGACCCTTTCCCTGGCTCTTCACAGCCCGGGCCAGGCGCGGCAGCCATCACACCCCGCACGCCTCAGGGCTCCCGGCCCGCCCCACTCCCTGCCGAGGGCAGGAAAAGCCGAGCGACAACCGTGGCCAGAAGGCCGGCCCGTCCCACCGCGATGCCTCCCGTCAGGGCGCAGGGCCGGGCCGGGAGGGGGGAAAGGGGCTGTGCGCGGCCCCGTGACTCATCGCGGATGGAAGCCGCGGGCAAGGCCTGGGCCACGCCGTAGACTCACGCGTCGAATTTGTTGTTCATCGTCGCTCGCTGCCACCACCCCCGTCCACCTCAGCGACTTCCGCTTCGCCGAGTCCGCTCTCCAAAGCCTTCCGCCACTTCCTGCGGCGACGGCGACGCCATGCTCCCCGCCCCGGCATCATGGGGGCGGAGAGCGGCGGAAGTGAAAAAAGGACAGTTCCGGTTGCCATCTTGGTGCTTGTATTCGATCGCACGGGGTGGGCTGGTGGTGTATTACGGCTGTTCCTGGATCCATTCTGCAGCACAGAAATGAGGATTCAAGAGGGCAGAATACGTGTAGGCTTTTATCTAGGAACTCACGATACCCAAGACAGCTTGTACTGCAGGACTGGGGCAGCTGAGTCAGCTCCATTTTGCCTATGACACTGCCACGAGCAAGGACAGTGACACATAAAAGGGCAGATGTGTGCATTTCTCACTTCCAGATACACCATCGTGTAGAGGAGAAGCTATCATAAAGCGATAGTGGTGGCATCTGAGCCAGTTGTGAAGAAATCTGTGGTCACTTGGAACATGTTGGTGCCTGTATATAGATTGTGGGTCATCCTTTGCCTGCAGATATAAGAGAGGTGATGAGCTTTCAGAAATTTTGATACTGTAACAGATTTCTAGCAAGAGAGATTTACCCATATGTGCAAATCCACAGAATCCATACTGAGTTGGTGAAATTGGAAAGACAGCAGCTCTGTAGCTCTACTAGAAAAATAATCTTACTGACTGAGGAAAGTAGTGTACAGTCAGCTTTATTCCAGTCCAGGGTGGAACAGTGTTACTATCTGTGTGGTGACTGCCAAGGAACACCAGTAAGTACTTAGACAAAGTACTGGGCTTTTGAAGTGCAATTGGGATAGATAAATAACAGTCTCTCAGAAGAAAGAGGAGGAGGACGTGGGAAGACAGCTGGAAAATATCTGAACGACAAGTATTTTAATTATGTTGCAGCTGCACAAGAGACAAATACTCGTTACCTTTAATTCCCCGAGCAAATTATGCATCATTGAGGATCCGTGACTCTCCAGGCACCCAGCTCTTCTGGTGGTTCCTGGTCTCACCCTTAATAAGTGTTTGCAGATCCTGTAAATGTGTTAGTGCCAACAGCAGTCTCATTAACACGGGGCTGAAGCACTTTGACGGTAGTGGGAAGGTTCCTTACAGCTGCATGTGGAAATACAAGCTCAAGGAACACTATGACATCTTGGCTTCATAGCTTCATTTAGAGCCTGAACTGTCACAGCTGAGCCATGTCTAACCACGTCTGTGATCCAGGTGTATTAGTTATCTGACTATAGGAAATAAATGCCCACATAATATTTTTTTTCAGTTTATTTTGAAGTCAATACCTGTGAAGGATGACCATTAGCATACAGGTGTTTCTCAGATCACTTGCTCTCCTGTACTGACTTTGAGATTTGTGGCATTTAAATACCCTTGGATACAATTCTTCTTGTTTTCTAAGTGAAGCCTTGCCCAAAATGACATTTCCTATATTGATGTAAACAACAAAATCGTAAACACTGCTTTTATTACCTTCCTGTGCTTATTTGTTTTCCAAATGTTCAGCTGCCTTTTTCAGCATATTATTAGTCACACAAAGAACTGCCTTCATTGCTAAAATAGAAATTATAGTTGTAATTAACACTAGCAGCCATTAGATGGTAATGTTTGCTCACCGTTGCACTGAGCATTATGCTTGCCAAATTTCACTCAGTGAGGCAGTTGAGCCAAACTCTTCAAACAATAGGCACTGTCTGGGGTATCTCATTTGACATGGGTAGAACGTCATGAGTGGCCTTCAAAATACTCAGATACTACTGATAGTTGCTAGAGTTCAGGTTCTTCATAATTCTACACCCATAAATCAGAGACCAGTTTTGAACTCTTCAACTCTGGGTAGTTGAGAAAGACTTAATTGCAAGGAGGGAGGGAAGAAAAGGTGGTGTTGTCTTGCACAAAGGATTAGGATTTCAGATAGCAACAGCATCAGTTAGAGCTTGTGGCCGTATGGGGTAGGAGATAAGAATTTCTGAACATCTGTTTCAGGGATGAATAAAGATACTTGCATGTGGTTTTTG
>PPHD01002283.1:651-36814 GCA_002909625.1 Bambusicola thoracicus | reverse complement strand
AAAAAAAAGGAAAGATAATAACTATTTCATCAGAATGCCATAGTAATACTGTCAGCCAGTACCAAAAAAATGCATCACTCTACTGTTGAGAAAGTTTAATAAATTCAAGTATAAGTGAAGGACTGCAGTCTACCACAGAGACGTTATGGATGGTGCATTTTTCTGTCACTAATTCATTACTCTCAGTGTTTCCTTACTGAGTCTGTGGGAGGTATTTGTGTTTCCATCCAAGAAAACTTGTTTTTATTATCTATGAGAACCTGTATTTACAGACAGGTGAATAAGATTTTCTTGCCTCTTTACCTTGGTCAAAAGTGCACATTCATAAATGTCACAATATCGTAAATGTGAGAACTCCAAACATGAAGTGTAAGGTTCACAATGCACTAGGATATATTTTAGTTCATACAACCACAAAGCAAATTATTACGTGGAATAAATCCTTATGCTAAATGAGTGTAAGGAGAAAGCTAGTTGAAAGCACTGTGATCCTTAGCTGGTGTATAATAGCACTTAAAAATCCCCACATCCTAACTGTCCCTGAAGCATGAGCATACTGTTGGCCTCTGTTACATAGAATACAGAAATAAGGAGAGGCAGTAAGTGACATAAACAGATCTACTCTCCCTTTTTTTCTTTTATATTCCTACAACTTTTCTTCTACTTCCCTTTTGAAATATCTAGAACTGCATGTGGTTCTGTTTGTTCCTCCCTTCAGTGGATCGGGATGAAGTCCAGGGGTTTGGCTTGGTGATAGCTGTGCTTCAGTCAGTGCAGGTTGGTTGGTGAGGAGTGCTGGTTGCTACCGTGAGGGACAGAGCCTTAATTGGCAAAAAAAAGCTCTGTTGGCTGCATTTTTATTAGTCAGGACAACTCTCGGTGTTTCTAGGAATTGAACCTTGAGTGTGTCTGGCTGAAAGTATCAAAGAAGACATTTGGCAATTTTACTGGAATTATAAACTATGTATAAAACATTGATAACACTAATTGTTACTTGAGGGATTTATTAGCTAAAGTAGTTACACTTCTTGGGTATTCTGGATTAAAAACTTACTGACAAATCTTACTTGCACATAAACCTCAGGGGTTATGAAATCTTATTAATTGGGAAACTGTATGACACAGTTAAGCCATGAACATAACGAAGATGTTTCTAGCAAGACACTCCTGGGATACAGATCCCGTGCATTTCAATGAGCTGAAAACTTTCTCTAGCAAAGTCCTTTCTCTGAGCAATTACAATTTAATTCATACTGTTGAGCTTCTTCAGTCAACAAATACAAATATGATGAGATCATGGAGCAAATGAGTATACTAAATATCAAGAAAATATATATAATTTTTCAAATGACTGAATTTGAGAGAGATGGTGGAAAAGCTATTCCATGTGTCAAGGCTCAAGACATGAACCATTTTTTTCAGCAGCTTAATGATTTAGTTTCAGAAACTTTCAAATATTCAACTGAAACACCTGTCAACATACAGGTGTGATATTCTGCTATTTTGTAGTATAAACTGTGATTCCCAGGTATAGCAATGCTGGCAGCCCTATCATCATTTGAATGTAATTGTGTGCTCTTCTCTGCTTCTGACGGATGAAGTCTGTGGTCACACTGAGATGCTACATATCTTGGCAGGTCTGCTGCTGGCTTTCTTCACACTGGGATTATTGTAGATTGGCTGCAATGAATGTGTTATTTTCCATTTGTTAACACATGAGGACTCCTATCTCTGAAAACTGAGAAAAATACACTAATTTATATGATGATTACTCTTGTTCTCTCAGATGTAATCTGAAAGCACACTCTCTTATCTTCACCTTTTCGTGTGTTTATGCTTGGTCCTAAGATCAGCAACAATCACAGTACTAATTATATACTGCTTTCTTTGGCAGCAAGCAGAACAATTCACTTGGCTTTACAGTAAATTCCAGATGTGAAAATTAAGACAATCCATATTTCGTCTAGTAACACAGAAAAAGAGCAGAATGACAGCAAAATATACTGCTTATAGTTCTTTCTTTGATCAGAAAAAAAATCATTTTCATAGCTGTTTATGGCTTGAGTAGGTAGGTCAAGCTATTATGAGTAGGTAGGTCAAGTTATTACAATTGAGCCCTATCAGGATGGAGTTCATGAGCGTAATGCTACACTGAGCTTCTCTAGAGAGCTGATGCAGTGCCAGCTGAACTACTCAACTGAAAGTGAGTTTTATACATGTGATGATCTGTTACCTCATGAGTAACAGCCTCATGAGTAACAATAACAAAGGTCTGATAAAATGCAGTTGTTTATTGGATCTGGCTCCACCAAGAGGGCACAACTGGTTTAAGACAGTAAAATGAAATTATAAAAAATGAACCCACATCTAAATCAATATCACCTGCTCGATTTCACAGTGCAGTAACTCTGTTTAATATCCCCAAGGCCACTTGATTGTGAGGTCATTAATAAACTTTTTCTAAATAGCTCCCAGGACTTTCCATCAGTTTATTTTGCTAGAGGTGGACCTGATGACTATTACATATGCCATCATCACCCTGAGGTTCGTCCAGTGCAAGGAAAGATCCAGCCCTGACCTCAGCAGAGAAGTGGCTGGCCACAGGACAATAATGGGAATTGCAAGAGTGAATGTGTTACACCAGACGAGGGTGAACTGGAAAAATGAGGGTTATGGTCCCAGAGCTCTGTAATAGATTTGTTCCTGGCCTTCATTGTGGTTTTTTTTCAGCAAACAATTTCAATCTGAATTTTCTGTTCTTGCAAGATGGGCTGGGTCAATTACAAGGCACATTACAGTGATGCCATTGAATATCTGGATGGAGCTGAAATTGCCTTTTCTGAGCTTCTAATGACTAAGTGTCTTGGGCTGTGATTTCACTACAAAAGCTTTGCTTTCACATGGCACCATAACAATTATAATCACTGCAGATATTCAGGCTAGTTCCTCTGATAAGAAGGGGGAGGGGAGAAAAGGCTTAATATGAGTCCCATAGTAGAGGCTTGCTTGATTTTCCTTTGGTCTGAAAGCTTTAATTTGCTGACTCTTATCTCATGCTGAAAGACTCTTCTTTTTGTCAGGCTCTGGGGGCAGGGGATGATGACAGTTCTGAGGGAGCTGCCTGCAGGCATCATTTCTCAGAAGTTCCTGTGGTTGCATTTTTACCTGTTGTTTTAGTGCCTATAACCAGGAGTTAAAAGAAACCCATGTGTCTTTGAAAGTGAAAAAAGTCTTGTCTCACACCTCTTACAGGTTTTATTTTACTTCTGTCTTCGATGAGCCAAAAAGAAATCTGTGCACACTGGAGTCCCTGAGTACAGTCCCCTGACTGGTTAAGTCTTACAGGTTTTCTTGTTGATGACTTCTATTGTAAATAGCCTCTGCAACCTCTACTTCAGTAGTTCTTCTACACTGGTAAAATTGGCTTCTGCTGCTGTCTCCAATGATTTCAGGAGGTCTCCTGTTTTTCAGGTTTTTATGATCCCTTTAGGATTTGTGCTGTGCTGAGATATGGTGTGTGCACCTTGAGAATCAGCTTGAAGTCACCAAACTCCACAGGGCAAGCACTGAGCACAAGCAGTGGAGAACCACCTAAGCTTTCTCACTCACCTTCTGTGAATTTGATTGAATTCCCTGTAAATCACACTGCCTTGATCCTTACTCAGTAAGCCTCCAGCAGCTAGAATCTTTCTTTGACTCATGTTGGACTTGCTGGGTTACTTACATTAGCCCCTGGACCACACTCACTAGGTCTGGGAAAAGTTAATTTTACTTGTGAAAGAAACAAGTACATCACCTCATGCTCCCCCTTTCTTGTTGGTTTAATAGTTCAGTTCTCTGTCTGCCAGACTTCTCAGGGAAAGGCTTCCTGTGGCTGTTTCTAAAAGGCCTTAGGTTCAATTACAGTCTAGAAGAAGACTACCTGACCCAGCTTGCCATCTCAGGGGAGGGGAAAGTAGGATGATTTTCTTAGCTCACTCTCATGTCGTCAGTCATATTAGTTTTTCTTAGTATCTGTAGGGCTTCCTTTTTATTACAAACAGTTTTCTTTTCTCCTTGTCTTTTCCCAGGATTTCAACTTATTCATACTCAATATTTGTACTTCATGTTTTTAGAGCACCATGAAACTAATGAACAAACACTGGAATAGGCTTCCTAGTGAGATGGTTCGTGCCCTGTGCCTGTCATTGTTCAAGAGGTATTTGGACAACGCCTTATTAGTGTGCTTTAACTTTTGCTTAGTCCTAAAGTGATTGCGCTTGATTTTTGTACACCTCTTCTAACTGAGCTATTCTATTCCAACTCACCATGAAGACTTCGCTGTCATTTTTCTGAATAGCTACAGATCTGGAGTATGACATAAGAACTGAGTCTGATATTCTATATTGCTCTCTGAGATAAACATGTGCATCATAACCTACTGTAATTAGTTTGGAAGAGATTATGAGAAAATGAAACCTTTACTCTGATGTCTGTTAGAAGTGTTGCAAATGCTGCATGGTTCTGTGGTTCCTCTGTTTCTAGTGAGGCTTTTTTTCTGTAGTGCCATATGCTCATCTTCCTTCACTTTAATGCATTTCATCCTTTTTTTTTCTTTTTTTTTTTTTCTTTTCCCCTGTATCTCTATGCCAAACCTCAGTGTTTACTAAAGATTTGTATCTCACACTGAGTTCCATGATTGATTTCAGGAGATTCAATTTTTCTTATCCTTGGAGTGACTTGGATTTCCTTATGGTTTAAAAGCAAAGACTTTTTGTTTCTATTCATTTTCTATCACAGGCCACACTTATCCTTATAATTCATCCCCTGGCCAAAGTCTAATCAGTATACTTACACCATATTTATTTTTAATATATCTGATATTCGAGTGTGTCCTCAGTCGGCCTCCAAATGCATCACTTCCTCCACCCCTGACAGTGGCTTTCTCAAAGATTAACTTTAATCATTCATGTTTCTGATTACTTCCACCATGCACATCAAGACCTGATCATTTGCTTCTTTCCTTCAGCTAGCACTCATGTGTCCACTGACTGTTATCACATCCCTCTCCAGTCTTCTCTCTGTCCCCAGCAGCTATGCTTGTTCATTGCACTGTTCTTCCAGAGTTCAGGCAGTTAACTGTAACTGTAATTTTTCAGTCTATGCTATTATGTTTCAGCATTAAATATATACTGATTTATTTTCTAAGCAATTTTCTGTGGGTATAATATTAGAAGAAATGAGGCATTCTGTTCAGAATCACTGTTAACCACCTGTGGAGGGAAAATTGCTAGTGCATGTGGAATAAGAGAAAATCTGAGGCTATGTGGTCCAGCACCTGCTTCTTTCAAATGCATGTGTGGTCAGCAGCTCAGGTATCCCTGGAATAGAAAGTTTTTTTGTTCTTTTTTCCTCCCTCTTTTGACCAGTGTAACACAATCCGTGCCAGGCAGAGTTTGAAAGCAGGCACTGAACACATAAATAGGATCTTTACAGTAGTGTTTAATGCTTGGGTAATTTAAGCAGAAGATAATAAGCACAGCCAATGCGATTTGGTTTCTTCATATGTCTGTGTCCCTGCTTCTGCAGTACTGGAAAGCATGACTGCTTGGCTTTGGAGCTTCTCATGTGCCTCACCTCATCATCTGAATTTGACTCCATGCATGTTGATTTCTCTGATATAAACTCTTGGTCTTTTTTTTCATTTTGCAAGTTAAAACAACCACATCTTTATTTAACTGCACTCCACAGCTTTCACAAATAAATGTAACCATCTGTGGCTGTAGACCAAATGCATGCCTTTTCTACGGATATTATCATCAGTATTAGCACAACTAGTCTTTAGCACAGCTTCATGCATAATTCTAAATAAATTAAAGTAGTCGTTGTGCATAGCTATCAAAATCCTTTAGTAGTCCATTTAGTAAGAGAGGTCTTACGGTCCTGTGCAGAGGAGAGAGGAGCACTAGAAGCCCACATACACTAAGGTGTTAAGTAGATCCCCACTGTAATCTGTTACATAATTCATACAGGCAATTGATAACAGCTTTCATTTCCATGGTAGAACAAGAGATACGTCTTCAATAAAATTATTGTTGGATGAGGCAGTCTAAACCTACGCTTATGTTAATCCATTATGATCAGGGTAAATCACACTCTTCAGCTACACTGGAAGACTGCATTGGATCTGGTAAAATGGAACAGATTTTGGACATTGTTGTTGATGGTGTTTGCTGATTCAGATAGGACATTACTATAAGCAAATTCACCTTAATTGATATTCAATTAGGCAAGTGCTATTAAAGTGTTTTAATTTGCTGAAGGTATTTCTGGGCTTATTCTCATTCTTAGAAGTGTGTTTACCTATTTTAGAGGCTAAACCATTTCTCACAGATGCCCAAGCCCAGCTATATTTTTTTTGGCAGAATATTAGCAATGCATTATGTGAGGGTTCTCCAGGTTTTCTTACCAGTGTCCCAGAAATAGAACTTAAAATGCAACTCCTCAGCAAAGTCTTTCTGCGTGCCAGACAGAAAGCTTAAGCTAACTCTGAAGGAGTATGAACAGCAGTTAGAAACTCCTGTGGTTTTGATCTTACCTGGTGTGTCTGCTTGTGTGACTTGTCACATCAAGCAACAAACTCTTGTCCAGAGCTCCATGAGACAAATAAGGTGAAGGTACTAGCTGCTGACTTGAAGTGTGATGTACTTTTGTAGAGAAGAGTTTTAGTGCTTATTCTTTATAAGCACAGATCACTTAAAATGTGTTCAGGGTATTTTTGGCCAAGTGGTTCAGGAAAAAGGCATGCACTGATTCAGAGATTGAACACGGAGGAATAAAATGGCGGTAGAATAATCATATCAGTATGCTTGTATCAAGAAAGTAGATACTATATGTACGATGTATGTATATGTGATGTTCCTGACTTGCAAGACCAGTAAGAACTAAAATGAGCTTTCGTTTACATAAAAGCAAGGGAACAGGTGTGTAGAGGTGTTTTCTGGTGAAATTTCAGAGTGCCACTATGTATCACAGTCACAGCTCTAATGGGGAAAGACAGAGAGATGATTATCCTGTCATACAAAAGATAGCGTATAAATCTGTATGTTTGCAGCCCGAGAGCAGAAATGTTTCAGGAGGTTATTCCTTTGTCTCCCTTTCAGGCATTTTCTGTTTCTGTCACTTTGCCCTTCAGTGAACTTGTGAGTAAAGACTTTTCTTTGATATCAGCTGGGCTGCTACTGTGTTAACTGAGGATGTTGCTAGCTGACTCTCCAGCAAGAGACTGTTTTCTCTCTCCCTGGTGAGGGTAAATGGGAGAGACTAGGAGAGCCAAAGGTGGAGGAGACTCCTGCTCTTCTCCAGGGCCTGACAACAAGCATGGCACAGCTGAGAAAGCATCCTTAATTAAGCAACTTACTGCATACCTGGAAAGGCTGCAGCAATTCCAGATCCGATGGTATGCATCAATAGCTTTTGGCCATCTCAGAAAATGTGTGTATCAGCACATTGCACTAACCTATCAAATGGAAAGTCCCTTAGACAAACAGATAGTATTGTAACTGTCAAAATTAGGACAAATCAAGTACCAAATGTTTCTTACTACAGAATGCATTTTTAAAAGGAACAAAGCCAGCCATCTCCCATGAAATGCACCAAGGAACTTTTTAAAAACAGATTTCTTGCTTTTCCAAAGGCAAAATATGACCTTCAGACTCTAAGTGAGAGTGGGAGCAATTTGATTTCCATCAAAGGGAATAGAAGGCATATATAATGGCTTTAAACAGTGTTTGGATGCAAGAAGCAATATCTAGGTCTTTTCTGAATTAAGTCTGTATGGATTGACTGACGTTCAGAATTTGATGTCTGACAAGCTGATAGCTCTGAAGCTGCTCTCTGCATGTCAGCTGAAATGGGAGCAGAGACTGGAGTTTCATTCCAATAGCCTGCAAAAAGGGCTGCTGAATGCTGTCACCTCCTGTCACCACACTGGCTCTAAATATATTAATAAAGGTAAAGTTCTGGATCAAAGCCTGTTGTGCAGATATTGTGTCAGAGGTGATATTGTCTAGTATGAAATGAGCTTTTTTGAGAATATCAGTCTAAACAAGCTAAGTATTTCTTCGGCATATAATTTTGAGAATCCAGTGGTTGCTCTCACCAGTATTAGCACAGGTTAAATGCTGACCTGGTGTTATGATGACCATAGGATTCTCAGCACTTGAATGAATCCAGGTCTATAGTAAGCAACAGTATCTTCCCTATATGAACACACTGCTTTTATGTGGCGTATCCGTACACAGCACACTGAAGTAGGTACTTCATTGATTAGTTTGGCTGGTTCTTAACTGAAAAAGTTGAAAGTGATTTATTTTTTTTTTTAACTTTATGAAGTTCTGAGTGCAGCTAGACCTGATGAGGGCTGCTCTGTGCATTGCCAGTGGGGTTGTATTAGAGAAACATCAGTGAGAATATCTTCAGAGTGTGAGATAAGGTTGCAAGAATAAGATAAACCCCTGAATATTTTTCTTCTAAGGTGTTAACAATTTATCAGCACCAGCTCTAATAATCTGGTAGCATCCAGCTGCACAACCTTTCTTTGGGTCTGTGTTAAGGGATATACGGGATTTTATTTTCTTAGAGTTGGACTTCACTGTGCTGTTCTGCTGCCAAAAGCGGAAGGCTGTATTTGCAGAGGATATGTTAAGGTGTGTATCCTTTGGAATAGATTTAGAATTGAAATTTGATGAACTGAGCATTGTAATGCTTTTTGTTTTTAACGGCTGGACTAATGCTATGTTTATAACTCAGTTCCTAAATACAAAGCCTGTTTCAGAGAGCTGCTGAAAGCCCATAACTCTTGCTGGTCTCCGTCTTTTGCATTTAATCAGTTTCCTAAAATGTGACCTCTTTCATTTGGAAGCTTGACACTTGGCTCGCAACTTTCCAGAGTCAGTCTGCATTTATTAGCATGTTAAAGAGTTTTTTATTGGTTCTTCCACTGAAATGCAGTATCTTTTCCATAACTCATCAGCAGATTTTGAACACGTATTTTAAATCTGGGCATGCTTATAGTTGCTCGCTGTTTAGAAGTCAATGAATATTAACCCCTCCCAAATATTCTCACCTGATGACATCGAATCTTACTAGCAGTACGAAGTCCATTGTAGACTACTGATTTTCTCACAACGGAAAAAAGCACATTAACTTATTGAGAACCATTCAGCATGAGGAAGTAGTGCAAGTGGATGCACGATAAGATCTTTAGTCTTTCTTCATGGCACAAGCAGTATCTTTTCCAGTTTTCAGCACCCAAGGAATATTCCTGTTACCTGTCAGCTTTCTTCTGACATAACTCCACATGCTGTGCAGCAGCAGTTCTCTGTGGAGGATGGAGGTTGGATACCTTCCCCTTCTGCCTTACAGTGAAAACAGAGATCATTTCAAAGAGTTTCTTGAAGTGCTATACTTTCAGCACAGTGCAGCTGAGTCTGCACAGAAAGAGCTGCTTCACCGACAAGGTGTGCTGTGATTTTACTCAACTATTGCTCTGGAGCCATCAGATAGCTGCATTTGGAATATCTATTTCTCCCCATTCCTTGGCTTTGCGTTCCCTCAGGCAGTCCCAATATAAACCTGTTACTCACTTCACCATTATGAAAACCATTCTTCAAAATATTCCCTTTTACTTACTGACTGAAAAAAGATTTGTGGTCTCCTTTTCATGAAAGACCATATGAGCTGACTTAAATCAAGCTTCGGTAGATCTCTGAATGGCATGAGTAATTAAGTGCCTTTATAGAAGTTTTGTAATAACCAATAACATCAAAGGATAGTAATAAACCAGAAAATAAACTAATAATTAAACCAATAAATCTTTTAAACATCAGTGGATTAGAAACCCCTTTGAAAATAAGCATGTGCGCTAGCCAACATCTAAATGGTGGACTTTGTCCAAAAAACTCATATGATGCTGAACAGAAGATGTGCAAATGTCTATTGCACAGAGGGATTAGTCTTGGTGGTTTATGTGATAAGAAGTACATACTCAAGGAGGCAATAGTGCTGCTGAGCTGCTCTCAGAGGTTTCCTGATCAAACCCTTCCAGCAGCTGCTCTGTGCATTGCTGATTTCTCCTTTGAAGCTGTCTTTACTTACAGGCAGCAACACGGTGGGTGCAGTGAGGGGGAGGTGCTGCAGCTCGGTGCGCGTGTCTGCCTGTCTCACACTGCTCTCTTTGGTCAGCCCCAGAAGTTGACCTGGATTATGGTGGCCTACAGATATGAGCTTGATGAGAACAAAGTTGAGCCTGGATATACAACAGCATACTAAAAATGTTTCAGAGACATATTCCCTAGAACTACAGTTACAGTGAATTTTACAGCCATTTGATGTGATAAGAATGAAAGTCTGACAGAAGTTACCTTACAGTGTTCAGCAAAAATCTCAAACACTGTAGCAGGACTTTCATTTATTACACTTGATTTTTGCAGTGCACGTTTTATAGGTTTTATAAAAAGGATATTATGGTATTGGTATTCCGAAGTTGACATTGTGTCTGAAAGTAAAATCTGTATGTTATGCAAGAATCAAAGAACAGGATAAATATTGCTAAGTGATGCTTAGAGAATGCAGTGCAGAACTGCAGTACGCCCACACGCAAATAAAAATACTATCTGCTGAGAGTTCTTTATTGTGTTTAGCAGAGAGCTATAAATGCACATTTAAACAGCGATTTGTATCACTACTTTATCTTCTGTTTATATCTCAGAATGTAGTCAGAGTCTCACAAGCTCGGTTCTCTCGGATACTTGAATATACTGAAGTAATTTTCCTGCAGTGTAATTCGGGAAATGAAATCAAAAACCTTTTGACTTAGGATAACCTATCAGGATTATGTAGTTCGTTGTTCATGAGTGACTATAGATCTCAAAATAAAGTAAGTGGTGCCAGGTTAACAAGGAATGCCACACTTGACACTTGTTGGAAGCCAGGAGTGATATTTTGGTATATTTTGTTGAAAGACATCTGGATAAATTCAGGACAAAATTTTCCCAATAAATGAGTTGCTCCAAGATACAGATTTAGCATGTAGCCTGGCCAATTTGTTCTTGTGAGTCACTTATTAGAGAGCTCCTCAAAGAGATCCTTTGGTTTCTTTATGAGCCAAATGTGGTTTCCAGTCTTTTCAGTGGTATCTCTAGAGCTTACAGGCTTTGAGAAGTAATTTTAGGATGGTCTAAGGAGTCTGGATGGAAATAAATCTGTCTGAAAACAATAAGTGGAGTTGTTCAGTTACATTTTCTGCTGTCTCTTTTTTGCTCCATCAGTGAAAGACTGCAATTGCTTCCCATGTCTGTATTCTCTACACGTCATTTTGCAGTTTGTTGATTGTTTCTTCTCTTTGTGACTTCTCCATTTGCGGTATTTCTGCACCTTTTGTGAAAGTCTGCAGGATTTCGATATCAAGCTCAGGGAAGTGGCTTTTTGAACTGTAGGTTTTTCTCTCATTGTCTCCTTTCACAATATGGCCAGAGCATCAAGATGAGTTTGCAGTTCTGGTTATCATTCCTTCAGTTCAAAGTCTAAACTTCTTTAAAATGTACATGTTTACACTGACACTTGTCTTACAAAGTTAGACTTTGATCAGCCAGTGCTAATATATTGAGTACGACAGAAATAATCATAATTCTATTCAGCAGCTAGAATTGGCAGTTTAGAGGAGAGAAGAGGGGGATTTATGCCTTGTAAAAATATACATACTTATTCTGTATTTTGAATTTTGTAAAGTGAGTATACCTGGGGAACAGTGAATGAACAAAAATGTTGATGACTGCTTGAAAGAATATAGAAAATCAAGCTGTAAAACCTCTCAGAGGAAAATGTGCTAATACAAGTATCCATTCTTTCATGTGGTTTTGTGGCAGAAGGCTCAATTATCTTGTTCAATTTTTTATATCCACGTAGGTTGAGGGTAATGAATACAGATGATAATTAGAGCATATATATATTTGTTGAGTTATTAGAAAATATTAATTAACAGATACCTTAAGAAAATATGAAATTAAGAGTACATCACAAATTACATAAGTTATTTTAAAGTAAGCTTCTGATAAATCTTTCAGATAAGAAAAAAAGTAGATCCACTCTCAATCCTTCTTTTGAAATTTAAAGCTCTTGAAAACAATGGAAAGTAGAACATAGCTGTTGTTAAAACAGCAAAAGCCAATATCCTCTTATGGAATTCCTCAAGGAAGTGACTGATTGGAAGCCAGAGTAGGAAAACAGTTCAGGGACAAAATGTCATTTGTCTGGTTGTTATGAAACCTTAAAGTAGGAGATTGGTGAGCAGAAGGTTAGGTCCATAGCTGGGTCAAGATCCCACTGCCACTAGCACAGTGCAGCTCATCCTGCCAGGCAGGTGGCTGCTGCATATCATTCCAGCTGGTTCCCAAATTGCTAGCCTATGCTTCAAGCATGGGCAGCTTTCTAGAAAAATGATCAAGGTGACACATGAGTAAAGAGTAATGTGCTCTCTGTCCTTCTGCAGCTCCTAAGGGAGAGGAAAGGAATTGAATACCTGCCAGGGAAAGGATTTAAGTTGACAATTTGGGTAAGCAGCTGTCTTCCAATGCTTTTGGTGATTTAAAATGCATCTTTCATTAATTTTCCTGTCCTGGGCCTTTTAGCACTGCTCTTAAGAAAATGTTTAATTTAGCTTTGTTTTTCTAAAAAACTGCTGTTTTCTTGATGTTTGCAGTCTTTCACATGGGTGAGATGGAAGAGTCAGTGAGGCATGGCAGCTTGTGCAGCAGTTGTGTACCAGAGCAGCTCTATCAGCAGCTGCCTCGGTTTCTGTCACTATTCAATGAAACATAACCTTTGCTCCTATAAAAGTTTGAAAACCCTGAAGTGCTAGAGTCAACAGCCGTAGTAATAGCAGATTGTATGTGGTTTGTCAACACAAATAACTAGCAGATCCTGAAGGCTGTATTGCAAGTGTTGCCTGGGAAACCTATGTACAGCATAATGGGTTTCTAAAACCCAGCACACAGGCAGGCTGTAGCATCTTAAATCACAGATTTCATCCCAGCTCTCAGCCAAGGTAAGTAGAGGTGACCAGAGTACTGAGATACATCATCTTGACCAGAGAAAGAGAGCTGCAGTGCATGTTCTGTGTATTTGCAGTGCATCTTGAATTGCACACAGACTGTTAAATCCCTTTTATTACAGTCAATCACATATGGATTTTTTTCTTCATGAATACTTAATGTAACACATAATTAGACATGGCAAGTGAGTGCCAGGTCTGGAATTAAGACTTGAGCTTTCCTGGCACTGACTGCAGCGCTGGTGTGAGCAGCACCACAGGAAGGTTTGCAGGAGCTCATGGAGCAGGCAGCAGAGCTCCTTCAGCTGGAGTCCGGCCACAGAGGCAGGTCTTGTTGGAGGCTCTGAGGCCAGTGCCCATGCTGGGCTGGGAGCATTTGCTGCCAGAGTCCTGCCCCTGCTGCATCACCACCGGGCAGGGCAGGTGTTAGTGATGTACCACTGAAACCAAATCTGTGATTTTAGTGCTTCCTTCATTTACTTTTTGTGTCCATCATCCAAGCTATTCATTGCTGTGGGAAATTCCTGGGAGATAAAACTTTTAGTTCTGCAATGCAATTAATCACAGAAAAGGGAGAGTTGTCCCTTGCTGGCTTTTCTACAATTGTAGGGATTTTGTTTGCTAAGCAGTGAGGAGAAGACCTCCTGCTCGTGGTCAGCTGTTATACTCATCAGTATGTACATAGCTGCACTTTCAAGTGTCTCAGCTTCAGGATGGCCAGAGCTAACTTCAAATCCCTCAGAAGAAACAATGATGAGGAAAGCAAGAATACAAATCCATGAACAGGAAAGGTTGAAGTGGGATTGTTCCCTACAAGATGGTGCTAATGCACTCATTTTTCCATTTTTAGTTCTCTTTGGATATGCAAAGTTGTCACAAATACTAGAAACAAAGCCCATAGAAATATGCACATTATATAAAAGCCAGATTTTCTCAAGCAAATCTATGCTAAAACTGACTCAAGATATTAAGATCTATTTTTGTATTACCACTGCTGTAACTAGGGCACCCATTCACCCCAACAAAGCCAAGTCTACAGAGAACTATGTCTCTGCACAATGCAGTTTGAGGTTCCCTTCTGCAGGAGTATTGTGCACTTGTTCATCCATACATGTCTGAGTTTGTCACAGGATAAAAGATGACTTCATTGTATTTAACTGCATAGAAATTTTTAAACAAATGCAGTTTTAGGATGGCAATTTACTTGGTAAGCTATTTGAAAGGTACTTCTTATTGGCCTAAAACACGTTTTTAAAAATCAGACTACTTAAATAATTCTTAAAAAAATATTATGACAGTGGTTCCAAGGTTGTAACAAATAACAGTATTTCTGACTGATTTTATTCAGCTAGCAAGCTGTAATCAATTGCTAACTGTACCTTCAGTGGGAAGCACACTCTGACAGGAGTCCTTGGCTTGTTAAAGAGAATGGAACTGGAGAAAGACGTTCTTACAAATTACAGCTCCTTGCAAGTGATGCTTCACTGTGAAAAAAAATGCTTGTTAAATTCCAGCTGACTCAGAGTAGCCTGTTTTGGGTCATGGCAATACATCATCAAGGTTTCAGGAGTGCTGAAATGTATTATTTAAACAGTGAGAACAATAATGTTGCAACGTGTTACTGTGCTCAAAATGTCATATTCTGCATGCAGTTGTGCTTAGAAGTACTTTCTGCAAGTGGGACGTGTCAAAGCAAGGAAATTCCCAGCCTTGTTTCTCTCTAAATTCAAACCATCCTGCATTTACAGAATGACCTGGAAAGTTAATCAGATTTATTAGTCATACAGAATGCTCTGTCTGCAGACTGGTTCTACTGCAGTTGCTTCTTCTCTAAAGGAAGAGCACGTTTTCACATTGCTTTGTTGCTGTGACAATTTTGTTCTAATTATAACTGATCCTATTTGGATACCTGAAAAGCTATGCAACAACTAATTTTAATCAGATCTCTCACACGGGGAGTCACAGATGAGGTAGTCGGCCCTGCTTCTACACACTGCTGCTCAGAGGAAAGAAGGGATGGTTAAGTCAGGGGAATTACCCACAGGGCCAATTTGATCCTCTGTTTTTACAGACAAAGTGAAGCACAGAATCAGTGGGGTAAATGCAGAGGTATACAGGCTGGCATCTGTCATAATTTGGGAGCCACAGCCATTTAAAATTGTAGGTTTTCAGTAGTAAGCCTCAATCATCACTACAGCTATTATTATTTTACTAAGCCTAATCCTAGGGAGTATTTTAGGCTGACAAAATACTTCTCTTTGTTTATTCATTGCACCTGTACAACACCTTGCATGCCAGCTGAGTTAGAGTCCTTCTCTCTGCTTTAAAGTTTGAGCGAAAAAACGAAGGTCTTTCACAGAGAAAGGCAAGGGTCTTGGTTAGGAAAGCAGCATATCTTTAGGTCTAGGTGAAAGGGAGGCCACCTGATGAACTCTAAGCACTGTGGTGACTTCAAGCAGAAAAAAACAGTTTTACAGTGTCTGAGCAAGATGTGGAGCAAAGACCTGGAAGTGAGTAATAATGGAGCTTGTTACCACTTAGCACTTACAAGATGCCCACAGTGCATCCTCATTTTAAGGTACTTTAGGTCAAGAGCTTAAGACATGCACATCTCTAATGAAGAATTGAAGCCCTAAATAATGTTACTGGGCTGATATACTTTCCTTCCCTCATGACCCATCCCTCCTAAAGGCTTTGAGTCCAGTACCAATAATGTAAGAAAGGACAAGTTATCTTTGTCTAATCAGCTTGTGCGATCAGGAATTTAGTTTTATAGAAATATCAGTTGGCACCCTTAGTTTCAGATGCAGTAATGTGAAAATAACGCCCTGCCCCAGCCACATCAGGCCTTTTTCAAGGCTTGTCTTCTTTTGATAAAGGTCTCCTTTAAATTTTTAAGAGATTTTCCTTCTTAGACAATAAAAGACAGAAATAGTTTTAACTATCTATTTCCCTCTGGTATTTGACAATGGTGATACTTTTATATGCATTATGTCAGTGTGATATTGCTACATACAATTATTGTTCAATGAAGATGACGAGTAAATCTTAGTACTTAAGTCACAGGTGGTTTATTTTTATGCATGGTGAAAGAATTATGTTGTACAAATTTGTCTCAGCAACAAACTATTTGGTCTGATTACAAAATGCTCAGTATGAAAAAGCCAGTCAGGCTGACCGGTTGGCTATACTGGGAGAAATAGTTGAGGCAGTGAAATATCTCTTTACCAGCTTCTTCTGAGCAAACACAGCTAAAGAGAGAGGCTGCTGGTCCTAAAAAAAAATTAGGTTTTTTGCATTGTTACAGAATCTCGAACTAAAACGAAAGGAAGCATTGCTAGGTTGTCTCACCCATCTTTTCTGATATGGAACAATCTGTCTCTTTTAAGAGACATTTACTAGTCTCTGGCTCTTCCTTTAAGTACACTGTAGTTAAATGACTTCCTATAAATAATGGAATTGCAGGCATTGATTACTTTCACGCTGCAGTAGCATTGCATGCCATGGCTCTGGCAGCTGGCTGTGGCTGAGCAGCATGCAAAACCCCATCAGTGCCACTGCCACCAAAATAGGTCTTTACAGGAGAAGTGGGCTTGTTAGAATGGAGATCTCATGTAGCCTGACCCTTTTGCAATTAGCTTATGGGAGATGGTTCTGCATAAGGAGAATTGAGAAGGCCTCTGATGCAGCAGGCTGGAAAGCACACAGGGGTGGCTGCATGGCCAAAGATAACATTCAGGACCTGGGAAGCAAGAGGTGGGGGACTGAAGGACTGTTTTCACAAACATATCCTTCCCTCGAAGTTACTTATAGGCTATTTGCAGTTCTGTTAGCTTGGTTTGGTTTGGGTGGTGGTGGGTTGTTCTTCTAATTTTTATTTTTATTTCTATTGTTTTGTTGTTTGTTTGTTTGTTTCCCAGATGAATCTCTGAATTGGAGCACTGGCTAGATTCACAAGGTATCTCTGAAAGCATTTTGTCCGTGTACAAGAAAAAACTGCTTCTCCTTCTTTTCTGGAGTTTGAATGGAATTAATTCATTGTTAGAGGGATTTATTATGCCATTAATTAGGTCCTTACGGATATCATGGCACATTTATATTTCTGATTATAACACTGGCCTGTGTGGCATTTGAACTTTAGTGATTCTGTAATTGCTTGGCTAAGCAGTTCATGTTGAGAACCCCATCACATGTTCCTTATGAGTCCAAACTTCTCAATAACGAGACATAAGCACATAAGGCTAAAGGGCAAGCCTGTAGATTGAAGGTTTCCTTCCGAATACACCATGGTTGAATGTTCCTATAGGAAGAAGAAATGGTCTTAAGTGTAACAATTCTGTGAAAATGAGTGAGAGGAAATATAAGAGGAAATACAACCACAAAATAATAAAGAAATCTCTTCAAAAACCTCTGAAAACACAAATCTGAGAATGCAATGCAGGAAACTTCTTTACTCATAGTGAGAGCAAACACTAAAAGTGAAATGAACGCATCAGACTGATTCAATGTTTAGTGATCATTCTTAGCATGGAGAGACTAGATCCAAATTCTACTCTCAGATGAACACTTGTGTATCCCATGGTAGTTAAACTCTGAAGATGCAACATAAAAGTGGTACTTATGCTCAACTCTGAGCATGATTTTCCTATATTCACAGGCTTCCATCCCACCCTTTGCTGCTCTCTTAAAAAGATGCTGAAAGAGCTATTGTTAGGAAACAAAAATCCTGTGCTACAGAAGGATACAAAGCACAAATTCAAAACAAATGCTCCTTTCCATCAAATCCATTCAGATTCTGTGGCATGTGCTGTCACCACCGGCAATCAGGGTTTTGATTATGCTATTAAGATGTCATGCTCTCCTATCTGTTAGGGGAAAATGGGTAAAAAATGTTAGCTGTTCTTTCCATCAGACTGGACACTCTTTGTATTTCGCACACTTGCCTTTGACAGGTCTTCAAATAAATGCAGTTGGTGTTCACTTCTGGTTATGAACTGCCAACTTGTGTTTTTGCAGTTGTTTTTTTGTATCATTTTGTCATAACACCATACCAGATTTCACACTGTCGTATACAGTCACTCCTTCTCTGTCTCCAAATAGTTATTACTTTTAGAAGGGCATTCAAAAAATTTCTTCAGAAATTATGCTTAGAGTCAATAACTCTCTTCTTATTAGCTGATGTGGTTATCAAAATTAGTGTCATGAGTAATAGCAGCCTTAGAACTGAAAGAAATACTCTGGAAAGTGTTTGATGTTTTTATGTATTCAGTGTAATTTATTGTAAATACAGAACTTCATAATATATTAATGAAAAACTTTCATGATGTCTATTAAGAAAAACAAGTTGGATGTATCTTGGGGGAAAAAAGATGGATTACTGTACAGTGATTTTTTATTTATTTTTTTGTTAAATATTCATGTCTTTGTTTCCATCCTTGAGTGTCTGAGTGCATATGCACAGGAATTTTTTTCGCTTGGACATAAGCAGTCATGCTATAAAGCCATATCGGAGTGATAGTGCAATAGCTGTGCTCTATCAGTGCTTCACGGATGGGGTGCTAGGGCTGCTGAGGGACTGTAGTGCTGAGTGCAGCTCCCAGGCAGCTGCTGGGATGCAGATGTGTACAGAGACTTGTGGTGTCTCATCGCTTGTAGCAAATCTGTCGCAGCTGTGTTGGGAGGAGGATGTAGTAGTGCAGTGATTATTGGTTTAGCATTCAGTCGTGGTAAATGAACAGCACATATCTGTCTTAAGGGCGTGGATGAGAGCATCGATTGGGTCAGATAAACTGTTTCCTTTCTATGGATCCAGCTATAGTATTTAGATCAATCCAAGATATCTTGCTAGTTCTTACTGGTATTCTTCATGTTCTAATGGAGATATATTGCATACCTGGTATTTATGTTTCCATCATTAATATTTGTTGTTGATAAAGATATTATTGACCTGATACAGATTAGTCTCTACATTCCTTCTAGTTATGATTTATTCAGTAGCAAAGTGTCTCTCTTTTCTTTTTTTTTGTCATTTTTCTCTTTGAATACTGCTGTACACTGAGTTCTAAATCTTTTCTTTAAGACAGATGTATATTGAATTGTCATCATCAAACTTTCACCATCAAATCTGTTTTTAATCAGAAACATCTGCACACTGTACTGCTCAATTGGTGTTGGTGGTAGGTTTGAGGTCTTTCAAAGAAGCTCGGTAACCTTATTTCTGTTAAGAGTCTTAAAGGTTTGATTGAATGGGCAGTGATAACCAGAACAAGACTAGTGCAGCACAGCCTGCCAGCAATTCAACGAGATCATTGGGTTATTTGAAAAAAATCGATGCTTCAGCTTATATGACTGAAGGTGTTAAGAAAAAGGCTAGATGCTACTGAATACTTTTAAAACAAAATAGCAGTAAAAATGTTAAAATCAATATGGACGTTCACCAAGTAAGCTGGCTATTCTCAAGAATGTTATTAGTATGTTTGACTGTCACAGCTTGGTCTGCTGATATTGGCTACTTTATGGGTGTATTTAGCATTAGTGTTTAGGGAATCCTGTGTAGCAACAATTACTTGTATGTAATACTGTTCACAACTAGAGCAATTTGCAGTCTTTGTTTAGGAGGTAGGGGGATCAATGGAAGAGTTTATTAAGATGTGGAAGAGAGGTTAAATTCTTTCCTGAGATTTCCAAGACAATATTCTCCTAAGTTCAAAATCACTACAGTGCCACATGACCAGCCCTCACCTCAGAGCTTTGCCTCTCTGACACAAACACAGTGCTGAAGGCCATTATTTGCCAACCAGCTGCAACTCTTGCTGAAGTCAATGGAGGCTGCAGTGGTTAGGCATCGCTCAGATTCATAATCACTCATGGCATTGAGAAAATAATGACCAGTGGAGGAATCATAAATTAGAAAACCTCCAGGTTGTTGCTATTAATGGAGTTAATGATCCTTCAGATGAAATACTGTACAGTAAATATAGAATTGCTCTGCAACTGAGATAAAAGATGAGAATTGAATAAAATGTTACCGTGGCCAAGAGACTGAATTCAATGAAATTAATATCCAGTGATTTGTTAAGTGTAGATTCAAATGTGTTCCTTTTTATACAAAAGGCCAGCTTATGCTTTCAACAGTCTTCAAATACAGCTCTTAAGCTTTCCTCTTAGCAAATCAATTCACAGGCTTTGCAGTTCAGATTTACACTAAGAAGAAAAGGGCCAAATTGTGCTGTCATATATAGGTGCAAATCTGTTTGATCCAAGTCTCTTCACTCTGAATGGGTTTCTTTGACTGAACAACTAACACTGCAAATAATGAAGGAGTTTATAGATCTAATTAATTATCATATTACCACTGTTTAACTTCCACATTGTGTTAGAGAGTTGCTGCATCTCCTGGCTCTGGCATGCTGCAAGGAAAGTCCTGCTTTCCCAGATGTGCTGTTACCAGGCTAGAACTCAACCCTGCTGCTGACAACATCTTCAGCATGCATTCATTATTAATACAGGGAACCCAGTAATGATGTGAGCTTCCTGAATTAAAGGCAAAATCAAAGACATTTTACCTGTCAACATGTTAGTTCTGAGCTCTCAGTTTGTCTTGCAGTGGGTGACAATGAATCACTGACTTCTGACATAAGAGCATGGAGCTACCTTCATTATATTTAACCAGTTTGACAGCCTTAAATCTGTGCTCTGGGCAAATGGACCACTTCTTCAAACCCTGTATGTGATTTCCTGTGATGGGCACGTTGTTTTACACTTCTCTGTTGTGGAATTGTACTTGTATTTATTAGCAGCATCTACCAATGTTATAGGTATCTAATGGTCAGCGTTAGGTGGAACACGAATGTTGTTGCTGCCACAAAATACAAGGTCAGATACTGAGAGTTTTGCTGGCCAGACTTGTGTTGCAGAGCTGGGCCTTCAACCAGTGGATGAGGCAGGGGCTGCCAGAACACTTCTGCTCCACCTATCTTGAGCTGCTTCCAGCAGCAAGGTACTGACTGTTATTTTAAAGCACTTTGCTCATTGTGGAATCTAAGAGGGACCAAGGCTTACTGAAAGCAGCATGAGCTTCTTCATAGCCCTTCAGCAAAATGTATCCATCTCTTCAATCGCCTTCCTCTCATATCTGCATAGAACATGAGAGGAGGTATCCTCTGCCTCAAACGCTGAGAAATTGAGCTTCTGGCACGCTGAGGAGATGGGATAGCCTTGTCCACGGCAAGCTGATCTCTGCCTAATTTCCAGTGTTCTGACAGTTCTGAGCACTGCCTTCAGGTGGCCACTGTTCATCCTTCATCCTCATGCTTTCTATCAGCTGGATGAAGGCCTCCAAAGACTTGTCTGACAGGGAGCAGTGGGGAAAGACACATTTTGGACTGAAGATGCTGACACTGGTGCTGAGGAACTGGCCAGATGATTATAGCTGGTGTATGTCCTGAGTTCCAGTCCAGCCCTACACGTGAATTTAAAAATGCAGTTTTCTTGTCCCCACTTCCCATAATTGTCTTTCATTTTATTTTGTTAGCTTCAGTCAGGACTTGAAAAAAAAAAAAAAAAAAAGCTGTTCAGGAAGGCTTCCAACTCTGCATGCATAATCTTCTGCTTTTGTATTCATCTGAGCTGTGCTTATACTATATTTCATCACAGAAGAGCGGGCAATTAAAAACACAGTTAATTCTTTGCTAATTGAATATTTTCTGAGTAATTCACAAACCTGGATAAATACCAACAGCAAACAAATATTTAGAACTGTTATGCAGCAACTAAAAGCACCAGGAATAGTCATTTGAACGGGCACAACTTTTGGCCCAACTGTGTAGAACAACATGCCCCAGTCTGCAGCCAGGGAGGTGTGAAGACCTGCACCTTTGGAGGCAGTGTTACAGGCATAGGAAATGTTACCTGGACTTTCCTCTGATATCTTCTGTGACAGAGTTCTGCCCCAGATCTGCCTGTGAGGAGCTGCATGTGACACCTGGTGGCTCAACAGAGCCCTCCCTGCACCACTGCTGGTGGGAAGCAAAGGAAGGGAGCAGAATCAGTGAATCACAGAATCATAGAATGGCCTGGGTTGAAAAGAACCACAATGATCATCAAGATTCAACCCCCCTGCTATGTGCAGGGTTGCCAGCCTCTAGACCAGGCTGCCCAGAGCCACATCCAGCCTGGCCTTGAATGCCAATGTTACACTGGTCTTCCTACACAGAGAGTGTCTGAGCAGCTCGGAAAAAATTAAGTCAAGTGTGGGTGCTGTTGGATGCTCACCATCTGTACATCAGACACTAGGCTTGAAGAAGGGCTTGGATTCCTAGTTCTTTTCCACAAGGTTCAGGGTGAGTCAAAGAGGAGCACTGTCAGGAGAGTGGGGAATATGGAAATGAACTGCAGAGTCCAGAAGGAGATAGCCAAGAGCTGTTAGAAAGTAGGGAAAACCTACCTGGACTGTCTCCAAGGAGACTTGAGACTAAGAAGAGCTAAGTTATCTCAGTACATTGCTGGAATGAACTTGCGGCATGGCAGTATGCCCAGCTTAGACATGGCATCAGAACACCACTGTGATCCATCTGCAGTAAATTGAATGTTCACTCTGACGCAAAAATATGATGTGTCTTCCAGAAGGAGCCACTGTCCTTTACCCAGAGATCTGCGTTGCACAGTGAATGCTGTAAAATGCCCTTGTACGTCAGTGTGCCCAAGCGTGGATTTCCTATGTGGCAGCACAAGATAGGAGATGTTTTCAGTTGCCGTATCTGCTCTGAAACCAAGGGAAATATTGTGTATTGACAGGTGATTTTTGTAGACAATGCTTTTTGTTATGTCCACATCTTGATTAGCCCAGAAAAACAAGGTTCGGCTTAGTTCTTTGCCAAGAGCAAGAAAGGAGAAAATCCTTCTCTGCCTCCCTAGAAAAGCTAGTCTTTCCCATATCAATTGTTCAAGCCCTTGTCTTCCTGACTGACAGCTGTTGCCTGCTCTAGCACAACCAGTCTTGAAAGATTTGTAGGTGATAGCAAAACCTTCTGGGGAGGCCTGCAAGTGAAGCTTTCACCATTGCTTAAAAAGAAAATTAGCTGTGTATGTCCCTGTGATGAAACTTGCCATCATAGAGTCAAGAAGGAGAGGAAGAAGTTTATTGGAAAATCGTATTTTATTTTGTGTATGGTAAACATTTAGGCAATCCAAAGAGCGTGTGATTTTAGGAAATGATCTCTGTTGTATGCTTCAAATAAATCTCCAGCAGCATTGATAAAATCAGAAAATCATTTTTTTAGCTTAAATTGTTTCAGTGCAAGGTAGTGGATTTTATTTTATCCTCTCGGTAACATGAAATTTCAATCATACTGCAGTGCTTGGAATCTAATATTCAGCTCTTTCACATCATTCGTTACCTCAGTGAGCCTTACAGAACATTTTATGAAAAGACTTGCTTTTAAACCTTCCAAGGACAAATATTTCTTTAGTAGCATTTAATGAATTTAAAATATCCCAGAGAAAATACACTTGCTGGCTCTAGTAACTGCATTACTTCCTCTGGGACATTAAACAACCAGCACCTCACAGTGGGTGGGATGGCAGATGCTTTCAAAAATTCTACTTACTGTAAATATGACTTGCTCTGTCTCTTCTCTTTTGTTTTCATTCATTGAGTGGCTGTAGCCTTTGTTACTCAAGTTCTGCGTAGGGATTTGGGGTTGTTCTGAGACTTGGCTAGGAGGCCTGAGTATATAGTTAGCCTGAGGGACAATTCCAAATTACTCAGTGCCACTGCAAAGGAAGGAACAGATGGGAGATGCAATTCCCTCGTGCTGACACATCTAACTGTGTTGTTCTGCCCATCCTTACCTGTTTGACTTCTAATCCTCTCATCTTCCCTTCCCACCTTCTCTTTTTCCTAATTTCTACTCCCACAGCGGTATTTCATGTATAATTTTTTTCAACCATTTTCACTTGCTACCGGGAATCTTCAAGTTTTGTTTCTCAAAGGGATAAAATTCATGTGATGAGTGCACACAGTACAGTGTATGTTCGATATGCAGAGTAGTTCTGCTACTTGCGGACCCCAGATCCTGGCAGGGTTGGAGCTGTTGCACATGTGACTTGTCCACAAGTTACTACTGCATCCAAACCCATTCATGCACACCCAAATAGGCGGTGTCCTTCCATTAAAACATCAGCACTGTGGCAAATCATCGTTGCCAACAAAAGTGGTCATCCAAGATGTAAAGCAGGCTGCCTATAAATATAGATCAGACTTTTTCCCTGACAAGACTGGCATTTGGCATGGAAATATCTGAATCTGGGTCAGATTTGATAACTGAATCAGATGGGCTACGTAGAAAGAAACTCTCTGTCTTTCTTCACAGTAATGCATGTCCAGACAGATCTTCATTCTCAGAAGGAGAAATAAATTTATGTTCGCATATTGACATTTTCCAGATGATCTAAATCAATGTTTAGATAGAAAGTGATGAGAAGTTTCAGAGAATTTTTTGTTTTTGTTTTTTTTTCCTTTTTTTTTTCTCTTTTAAGAGGGCAGAGTAATTACAGGAGTGGAGGAGAATATTTCCTAATATTTTCTTTCTCAACTCTTTAAGCTCTACTGCTAGGAAAACCTCAGCACTGCAAACTAGAATGTTTTTATTTCTGTACTGAACAAGATGTTTTTCAGCAGTAGGCAACACTTTTTTTGCTTATCCAGAGAGAAGAAACCCTTTGTAGGGTTATCTGAAAACCTTGCAATCGTGTGTTAATCAAAATGAGTCAAAACATTATACAGAATATCAGTGCCCTGTTTCTCAGTTGAGATACCTGTGCAAGATCTTTTCCAGTCTTGCTCAACATCTTCATCAATGACCTGGATGAAAGGATAGTGTCCACACTTGGCAGGTTTGATGATGATATGAAGCTGGGAGTGTCTGACATAAAAGAAAGCTGTGCTTCCATTCAGCAAGTCCTGAACAGGTTGGAGAGTTGAGCAGAGAAGAACCTTATTAGGTTCTATAAGAGCAAGTGCAGAGTCCTGCACCAAGCGCATCCTTGTAGATTAGGGGCTAACCTGCTGGAAGAGAGATCTGCAGAGAAGGACCTTGTAATTCTGGTGGACTGCAGGTTGGCCATGAGGCAGCAATGTGCCCTGGTGGATCAGAAGGTCAGTGGTATCCTAGGGTGCAGTAAAAAGAGTTTGTGCAGCAGGTCAAGGGAGGAGATCTTCCTCTCCTGTTCTGTCCCAGTGAGGCCTCATCTGGAGTAGTGTGTCTGGGCTCCTCAGTTGAAAAAAGACAGGGATCTCCTAGAAAGAGTCCAGTGGAGGGTCACAAAGATGATTGAGGGCCTGGAGCATCTCCCGTGTAAGGAAAGGCTGAGTAACCTCGAACAGTTCAGCCTGAGGAAAAGAAGACAGAGAGATCTTATGAATGCTTATTAATATCTAATAGGCTGGAGTCAAGAGAATGGGGCCAGGCTTTATTCAGTGGTGCCTAGTGACAGAACAGGGGTCAGCGGTCACAAACTGGAATACAGGAAGTTTCATTCAAACGTGAGGAAAAACTTGTTTACTTTGAGGGTGATGGAGCACTGGAACGGGCTGCCCAGAGAGGTTGTGGAGTCTTCTTCTCTGAAGATATTCAAAATCTGTCTGGACACTTTCCTATTTAACCTACCTGTAGGGAACGAGATGGACTAGATGAAGTTCAGAGGTCACTTCCAATCTCTACAACTGTGTGATTCTGTGAAATACTTAGTGATAAAAGAATGAAAGAACAAATGGCATTCAAATACTATGCTCAACAGTAGCCCATTTAAATTCACTCTAAATAACATATTGAAATCACTAGCTTGGAATTCAACTCGCCCAATTTTACAACCTAAAAATGCTTGTCTTGCATCTAGTGCTGGAAATAGCTTTGCTTCTGAGATCATAGCTGCCACTTTTCCAACAGCTTTTACTCGATGTTCAAATTTTATTTCTTTAGTTAGATTTTCTGGTTGAACATTATGTATGGGCATACTTCATTTGATCAGTTATAGCCAAAGAAGTTAGCCAATTTATGGCTAAATAACCTCTCCTATCAAAGAAGAAATGAAATTCACTGAATTAATATAAATTCCTTGAGGCAGTGGCTGTATCTGAGAAATACTAAGGGGAACCAATCCTGTTATATTATGATAGTTCAGAGACCTACAAGTGTTACCCTTTTCAGTACAGTAAAATCTACATATTGTACATTTTAAGGTAAATGGAATCTCTTTTTTTTGATGGATAGATGATGGGAATTATTGACGTGTCTACTTAACATGCTGTTCTCTTGGCAGACAGCCTAGCCTTTAGAGGATAAATGAGAGCTCTCATATGTTGTTAGTGTTTTTTGCAAGTGTTCTCAAATCACATACAAACAGACTGACTCTTGCTCTGCAAGATGCATGTAACAGCACTGATTTCAGTGGATGATGCTCATATCCAGCCAGGAGAACACCAGGCCCTTTGAACTCACTGCATGGTTAAGTAAGCTTTGGTCCTCAGAGGCTTTTTTCATCCACAGCCTTGAAGGAGTGGCTGCTATAGGTGTTTCTCTCTTGTTATGTTATTGGTTTCTGTGTTTAATTCTTAGATATTAAATATGCATTCTTATGTCAATTGATGCATCTCGTCTACTAGACTCCTCTCCTTGCATCTTTTTTGACATGATTACCAGCATGCAAAAGGAATTAGTAGCATGACAAAAGCTAGCCTTTCAAGTAGATGTGGTCCTTGAATACACCCATCCTCCTTCTGGATAAAAGAAAATTGTGATTTCAAATGCCATGGCTTGTGAAGAATAGAAAAGCCAAGGCTCCTGCTTCATCTGTCCATGAATTTCTGCTATAAAAGGGAGAGAACATAGCTCCCCCTCAGCCTGTAAAAAGAAGAGGGATGATTCCTGCTCTGTCCATAAAAAGAATGATTTGAGCTCCGTGACTCCAGACATCCTTCCAGACTACCAAAGGCAACCCCTTTCAGCTAAGTCAGTCTAAAATATTGATTGAAAATAATCTATCCTTTAAAAGTAGCCTTGCTTGGTATGGGATGGGTAGAAGACTAGTTGTTGCATGCTTTTTCTGTTTTTCTGCTCTTTGCCTGTAGACTAGAACCTCTAGCTCAGAGCTCTAAATTGTATTTTGATGACTCACAGCCTACTTCCCTCCAAAATGACATGTGGGTGATCTGATAGGCTCTGTGCTGCTGAAGGGAAACAAACAGCAGGATGCTGATTGCTGACAGCTCCAACAAGGCAGTGACTCCTCAGACAGGGACAGGGGTGGGGGGACATCCATATTGCAAGGAGAGCTGGAATGCTGTCTGTTTGGCTATGTAACATGACTGGTCACTACTTGGTACTAGAAATATCCTTCAGGAGTGCACAGATTTTGTCTGAAGGTCAAACATAGATAAGAGAACACATCAGGAAAGGACTTTTGCAGGTTTGGGATTTGTTTCTCCCTGGTATAGGTGAGCATTCTTTTGCAGATTTTTGCTTTTCAGTGTTACCCTTCTCCTTTAGTATTTTGGGCTTTTTTCACAATGAAATCTTCACTTCGATTTCTGATTAACCAGTTAATTACCTAGCTGTAGCGCTCTGTTGGTTTAGACCATGTGCTGTAGGCGTTCATGGCAACTAAACTCCATTGGGAAGCTCAATCTCATGTGTGGGTTTAATTAGAGATGCTTTGAGGGTGTTCTTAATGTTATTTGAGAACTCTGTGCATCATTTCCTACACAGCCTCCAGCATTATTTCTGAGCTCAGCAAGGCTACAGGAGCAACAGTGCCCCATTTGCTTCTGTGGGAGGAAACTCGCACACTCCTTATTCTGAAAATTATATTTAATGTTCTAGTACAGAAGTTAAGTAAAGCTATAGTTAATAAGAACCTCTCATGTACATATTAAGTTTTAAGGGGTTTATTTTCCATTCACTTCACATGTGGTTACTCCTCTTTGACATTAAATGGAATTTAATGTAAAGGCCAAAGAAATTGGTAAGTGGTGATGTAAATTGAAATAAATCTCTATTAACATACAGCTTTTATAGAAGGAGTCATTCAAGCAGCACTGCTGCAGCTTCCAACTATTCTGTGTCATTAAGGACTAAAGGATCCTTTGCACTGGTGTAATTATGTATTAGAATAGTAGCATCTTCTGTCACTACAGGAAGGCATGAAATAAATATCATCAGCTAAGAGATTTACATAGCAAATATTGAAAGTGGCTACATAAGGTGGCCTGGGCCCTATCGCAGAATTACAGCCCACCATAACAAACTCAGACAAGACAGCTTGAATGGAGTTGGCAGTACCTATGAAAGATGATTTAAAAATTGATAAGAAAGATGTGCTAGCTCCTGCTTTGCAGTGAGCTGTGCTGGAAACAAATTGTGAGAACAGCTAGGTCTGACTGCTTCCTTACGCAACAGAAAAAAAATCCCTCTTTCTGTTGACAGACAGCTCAGTGCTCTGTCGCTGCAGCTCAGCTGGAACAGGCAGGGACAGGGGATGCTGAAGCACAGCTCTCTCCTCCCTTTGACCACATCAGGCAGCCTCACCAGAACCTCCCATCTGTGGGTCTGCAGGGCCACGGACAGCCTCAGCCCTCCCTCCAGGTAAGAATTTGCAAGATCTGTCTCTAGGAAGAAAAGATATACTGCATTTTACTCTGTATGTGATTCCTGTATTTATAAGGGTAGCTGTAGGATTTGTAGTTTATAAGAGATTTTGCTAATCGGGATCGGTGCCCTGGTTTCCTTTGCCATGCAGCCATCCCAGTGGTGGTTCAGCACCAGAGAGAAATCAGAGTGGGGTAAGAAAGTGCTCCAGCTGGCCTTGATGCAGAGCTAAACACTCACACTCTCCTCTCTGAAAGTCCCGATTCTGCTCCTGCAAGACCTGAAGGGTCAGCCTTCTTTCATCTGCAGGGTGCTGAGACAGAGGAAACCAGTGGTATCTGCTCTCAGAAACAGTAGCTCAGCAGCTGCTGCCTTGTGTGTGCCTTGCTCTGCTCTGGGGTAGTTCTCCAGGCAACTCTTCTCTTTCCTTCTGCCTCAGGAGATGCTCTCACAGAAGTTAACTCCAGGTTCTTCCTTCTGTCTTTGCTTATTCTAAAGTAAACCAGGGTGAGGTACAAGCATTTGTGACTTGATGGAAATCAATGCAAAGGAGGCAGCCTTGCGTTTGTCATCATGTGATAACTATTTAATGTTAAATGGCAACCAATTAAATAGATGTAGAGGAGCACCAAACCATCTGGTTTTCAGTGAGCACTGGGAGAAGTGTGTTGGAAGGAGAACAATTCCACATGTTGAAAAGCAGCAGAGAAATGTAAGCATGAGGAGCTGGGGGAGGCAGAAGGAGGACTGTGGTATGCTGTACTTTGAAATGTTTATAGTCATCAGATTAGGACTTTTTTTAACTGTTACGAGGTTTATGTTACTACATAAAATTGAAATACTGATTATTATCAAACTTTCTGGAAAAAAAAAAAAAAAAAAGGAAGTGATATTATTCCTGGGATTAGATTATGGCGTGGTTTGAGGTCTCTACAGTACAGCTCATGCTCTGATTATTGTCATGTTGTAGCATTCAGTACCTTTGTGGTATGGCTGTGGTGAACAGCTGCCCTCTGATTGAAGAAAATTTTGCACCTTGTCTTTGCAATTGCTGTGAAACAGCACTGGGAGGCAGAAATGGGGGGAGCTGACTGTTTGTGCTGCTTTGTCAGAAAGAGTAGCTCATAAACCCATGAAAGTAGAGAAGAAATGTATCTTTATTTTCAGAGTAAGTGATTTCTGAAAGGACAAGTTATTTTTATTAGCTACATGGAAAGGGGGAGAAGGGAAGTGTAGGATCACAGTGCAGCAGGACTGTGCTAGTCAGCTACAGCAGTGCTGATGTGAGGATCAGAGGAAGTAAATGTGGGGAAAGCAAAGAGATACATGGGTTAAAAAAAGTATTTGGGAAGAGAAGCATTCTGAATTGCTCTACAGACTCTGAGGATGAGTGAGAAGTGAGGAGGAAATGGGAAAATATTGTTCTGGTTTGTGTGGAGAGCAGGTATGGCTCTATATTCTTTCTCCCTCCCTTTACATTTCCCAAAATACAATGATACTTCCATTCTAAGTTCACTCCTTTGCTGTGCTTCAGAAGTGCTGTGTATATTCTCATGTCATCAATTACGTCACTGAACTGTTCCCATCTACTGCACTGGTTTCACAGTAATATTTGTGTTTGTTTTACTTCATGGACACCTCAAGATAGGGCAATGCGTGCATCCTATGTGTTAAATCACAGTGCTGCAGAGCATAGTCTAGAGGGAGGTGTCCCTGCCTATAGCAAGGGGTTGGAACTAGATGATCTTAAATGTCCCTTCCAACCCAAACTATTCTGTGATTCTATGAAGTTGAAGCTCTGGGAAGCAGTGCCCATCAGCACAGAGCATCCCACGGTGAGGGGCTCTGGCTGTCTGTGAGCCTCAGCCCAGCAAGGCCCCAGTACCAGCAGCCTGCTGTCCCCAGGGAAGGGCACTGGAAAGCACTGAGCCCACAGAAAGCAATTCCTGGAGTCACTGAGGGCTTTTTATTGCAAAAGGCAAGGGTAGTCTACTACCTACATTGCTTGAAGAGTAATGAGTTGACCTCTCCCAGGAAAGCAAATTTATGTTATCTCACACGAATATGGTAATTTATACAGTGTTTAAAAGACTGTAGCCTAGTGAATAATTCTTCAAACGAAGGATGAACTTTTTTCACCTGTTGTACTGGAGCTGAAGTCTTTCTGAGAATACCGGTTCTTTTTAATATGTATGTTTATTTTTAAAAAGCTTACACTAGAACTCATTTTGACATACCTATTTTTCAGCATTCACTGAGTAATTCCAAGCACGTGTCTCATTATGGGTTCTTATGCAGTGCGTGTATAGCTATGCATTGCTATTTTGTCATTGCCATAATATAAATGCAGAACACTATCTACTGCGAGCAGAAATGAAGTAAAATGTATTTTGGAAAACTTTCTGAAATTCAGATCTTTTAGTTTTGCTTCCTGTAGCATTATCCATGCTATTCTTGGTGTTTAACTGATGCTTCTGCATTTAAGCTCAGTGGGACGATGCGATGTTGCACACTGTTTCTTATTCAGCCATTATACAGAATCAGGCAACTACAAATACTTTCTTTGTTGGTTTTTTGTTTGTTTGTTTGTTTGTTTTTTTAATGAGTTTCTTTTCTGTGGCAGCTTTGGAGTGTGCAGTGGTTCAGATGTGGCAAGTCTTTCAGTTGGAATTTAACTGCATGTGAATCCAGAACTCCTCAAACTTGGTAGATCATGTTCTCATAATGTGATTTAGTAAGTGTGCTCTAGGGTATGCATGCTCTGAGTGTGCATATTTGCCTTCCTTCACTGCTATTTGTACAGCTTCTTTTACATTTTTTTTTGCCAGGATGACAGTGTTTGCATTTGGCCTACTTTGGTTATTATTAGATTTTTTCGGTGCCCAGTAATTGACTCTTTTCTGAGATGCTATGTAAGAAGCCTGGAGTCTTTTACATGTGTTATTTAAATATTTGATTTCTTCCATTGGTTTGTCTGCATACCCTGTTTCCCTCTTCAGCAGCTTTCACAAAAATCCTCCAGTTTTTTCAAGCCCTGTGGCACTCTTGCTGGCACAAAGCAGTAGGATCTAGAGAGGAGATGACTGGGAAACACTGACGAGCTACTATGGTGCTAAAGTTCAAACAGAGGGGGAAAAAAAAAGCATCTTTGATGGGGTTCAGACCTCCCAGCTGTTCAGCAACCTAGCAGGAAGGGGCAGGATAATGCACTGCAGCTGTGCTATCAGCTGGATGAAATGATGAGGGATCAGTAGTCTGAGCGGTGTTGTCAGCTGAGTATTTGCATCTGATGCCAGTTACAGTCACTGGTGATCATAGGAATGCCTCTACCAATACTAATAATGAATTAAAAAAGCTGTTCTCATGAAGTGAAGGGGCTCATACCAAGAAAGTAGAATGAGTGAAATTTTCTAAGTATTAGAGAAATGCTTGCATTTCAAAATTGGGTTTGGAATCCAACCTGAGCATTATTTGAATACGAAGATATTTTTGGCATTTGGAGGAAGGATAGCACTGGAGAAGAGAGAAGGAATCCAGGGTTATAGATTTCCTAATTACAAGCAGGCACTGTCAGACACTGCAATCAATAAGATGCTCACTCACATTTCTGCATGACTGGAGCACACCGTGAGTTATCATGGTGTATATTTTTATTTAAACAGCTGTGCAGGTGACCTTACATCAGGGTCAAAGCTGCTGAGCCAAAGCATGTTGCAAGAGAAATTTCAAAGGGATACCTGGCTAGCTAGTGAAATTATAGTTTCACGTGACTAAGCATCTTAAGATAAGTACTGTAGTTGAGAATCAAAATGGAATATTTTTTCCCCAAGTGATTAAGCACAAGTTCTTCACACTGTAAAAATATTTCTCTGAGTTCATTCAAGCATCTAATCATCTCACTGGATCATAGCCAGAAGCTAACTGAACAAAGTTGTTCATGTGCATGCTGGAAGCAATGGGAAAACTGTTGCTGGAATATTTTTTAGAATAGATTATTGGAGTCCCTTTCTTTAAATTTTGAAACCAAACTCACATGGCAGCACTCAACAGCTGGGACACAAAAGCATAAATACCCAGGAAGTATTCTAGGAAGCATTTTATGTGAGGGCAGAGAGGAGTTAAAAAAAAAAAAAAAAAATCTAGTCAGCAGGTTCTTGTAAATTTATTAGGTAATGAAAAGACTAAAACATGGCAATCAACCCCGGACTCTTCCTGGCCCTGTTGGATACCAAACAGGCATTATGCTCACAGGAATACTGAAGTTCTCCCAGCTCCAGTCCACCCATCAGATGGCAGGTAATTCTGCTTGAGAACCCAAACTTTTATTTTGGGGTGGATTTTGTTTAGTTTGATTTTGGGGATATTTTTGACTGCTCATTAAAATCTTCAAGAACATGAATGGGATAGGCACTAGCAATTGCGTGGAACAGGAATTGTATCATAGATCTGAAAAACTGAAGCTAACACGATGACGATGAGTCACCTGTTTTCAATCCTCTACAGGTGTCCTACTAGGAATGATGCAGGTGATGATGCATAAATGTAATCTCTGTCACTAGAAACAAAACCTTCTTCAGTTCAGATGATACTATTAGCATTAAAATGTTGCTGTACCTAAGCTGGTAGTAGATCCTACTTCATGGGGCTTTTCTGATGAGGCAAAGGAATTAAGTCTATTCTGTTACATAGAACCTCAGTACAGTGAACTCTGAAACACAGCAGTGTTGTGGGCTCTGTTCATCCCAAAACTTCAACAAAAACAACTTGCTTTCTAACAGTTCTTCAAACTAAGGGAAGTGGTAAAAATTTAGAAATGAGCAGAGAGGAGGAAAAAATAAACAAAAAAATAAACAAAAAAACCCAACCCACCAAGGATTCATAGGAAAGGGATGAGAATGCAAGATGTGAGTTGTTTCAAAGACCAAGTCTGTTTCCACCAAGTCAGCTAGCAGGGCAGTTGTGATCCTAGTGAGAATTCAGCTGGCTCCAGAATAATTGAAGCAGACAGCCAGTATGGGACCGAAGCACATCTGCCTCATTCACGGAAGAGAGCTGTTCAGGAAATTAATACTACTCTGTAGTGTGTTTTAGGAATTAAGTAACTGTGATGGAGAAAACATGGATGTAAAAAGACAGTTGTGAAGCAGAGAGGTTGTAAGCTAAAAGGAAACAGGGTTGCTGGAACAAGTAGTTGCTGTTTGTTCTTTATGGCTTGATTTGTGTTATCTGACTGTTCAAGTTGTTTTGTTCACCAGTTACATTGCTTGCAAATTTAGGAAAATAGGATTTCATTCTTCAAGGCACCAAAAACCATAGCTTAAATAAAAGATTTAACTCCCCTACTATTCTGTTGAATTGGATACAGAACTGACAAATAGCTATGCTGTTGCATATATCTGGAGGCTAGTTCTAGCTAGTCAGTACCTGGGAACGTTATTGCTGCCCCAGGTCTTGTAATGACCAAAAGAACCATGCTAAGAATTTAAACCTAGACATGTAGAGTAAAATTAGAGCCATCTTTCCATTCCCTTCAATGCTGTTGTCTAGATCATGACAGACTATGTTGGTTTGTGATGTACAGCATTTGAGAGACTTGATCAAAGTTCAGACTATTTAATGTTCAGATGTCTCATCTCAGTTATCACCAGTGGTTACGACCACATTATTCACATTTGAGATTTATGTGTTTTTAAAAGTATTACCCTTATTTGACAATTTGTTTTCTTTCTTTTGAAGAAATATAAAATCAGCAAACATTAATAGGACTTCTGAGCCGTATGGGAAAGAAGAAAACAAATACAAAGAATCTAAAAATGTGCTGTAGACTTGTTTACCAAGCTATTCAGCTGTTTGCTTTAACATATGAAAATGTAATGTGTAATTTAATGCTGCTTACCTTCAGCTAAACCTCTGGCATATGAGGAATAACTAGAAAATTAGAATATTCTGGCTTTGGGATGTAGCTTGAGTAATATTCAGAAACATAATATTTTAAACTGTATATCAGAAACTCCTAAGTTTCCTTTGCTCTGCTGTGCTAACTGAAAGCTTGTCTTCCAATTCAAGGTCTGAGTCTAAGATAGCATTAGAACAAACTTTCTTATTTATAGGCTGTTTTGTTTTTAAAATATTTTTTAACAACTGTTTTGGCAATCTGAATATTTGACGCAAAGATTGGAGAAAAAGTTAAGAGGTCATTCATAAAAGTTTCATTTTTAATTAAAAAAAATTAGAGACAGGATATAGGTGAAAAATAGTATTTGCTAAAGTACTGAATAGACACTGGAAATCCTAATGATAAGGATGTGAGGATGGAAGGGAGGACAGGCACCCACAGCCTGAGCAGTGCAGCCTGGCACTGGCAGGGAGGTGTTTCTCTCCTGAGGAAGGGTGGATCCTGTTTACAGCTACTCTTGATTTTCACAAAGTATCACTAGCTAATAAAGATTGTGTCATCAATTACTTGCCGTCTCATCACATGTTTCATCAAAGACCAAAATGATTTTCTCAGAACTGCAACATTTTTGTGGTTATTTCAGCTGCAGAAGTGATACTAGAATAGTATTGCACCATAGCATCCCTTCTCAAAAATTTGTAGGAGGGAGGCTGAAGCACTTAACATTTAGATATTGGTCTGACAGTCTAAGGTATCCAGAGGCATTTTAAATAACAATATGATTAAAATATTCATATTAATTGAATAGTATTATGAAACTATTTCTCCCATGTAGTGAACTTTGGTGCAGACGTGCTGAAAGACATCAGTGAACATATTGCTGTATGGTGACTATAGAGTGGCACCTCTTTCATATACCAGCCCAGCATTAGCAGTGATCTCATCTCTATTTTTGTGGCTTTTATTCTGAAATTCTGAGGGAAGTCGTTCTCTGATGTTGCTGATTTGGAAGACGTTTGGACATCTAATGCTGGAGATAGACATCTGCTGTGTGGAGAGCCTGAGCAGGGAGATTTGCTCAGCAAAGCAGATCAGACTGTGAACCAGAATCTCAGCCTTGATAAAGGTGTGGTTTTGCTCATGGCTGGTACCAAAGTGGTCATAAAGCCACCCTACGACAGCCATGGAGAACACGCTGTCTGGGTGAACTGGATGGAGGCCAACCCCCCTTCTTTTTATGGTCTTCCATCTTTCCACACCTCCCTTTATCCAGCAAATGCTTCATGGTGAGGAGTCAGAGAGGGTGGGCACAGGGCTAGGAGAATGTCCCTGTTTGCCCCAGCAATGTCCAGGCTGCAAAGCAAGCCTTGGCATTGCAAGTATAAATTGCAGAGACTTTTCTGTGGCCAGGCCTGAGCAGAGCAGCTGGCCTCGTGCTGCCCATTAGGCCTGTGCACACCAGTGTGCTTACAAACAAGGCTTGATGCTGGAGATTCTCTTGTGTTCTCAGTTCTTTTAACATTAAATTCATCA
>PPHD01002282.1:0-36818 GCA_002909625.1 Bambusicola thoracicus | reverse complement strand
TTACAACAAATTAAAAAGCTTTTTTTGAACTCAGTCAAACAAAGAGATACTTACCAGTGTATTGTATAAACTGATATCTCCTTCTAAGCCACTTCGTCTGTGTTCAAATTTTACTATAGGCACTTTGGCTGTTGTTATAGGCAAGATGTTTCTCAGACCTGGAGAGGCAACACTTTAGTACATAAAACATTTCTATTAACTACATATATGTTAAATGTAAATATAAAACAAACAATACTTTTAAACACTTACCTGGATGCTTCTTAAGAACTTTTGCCAAACCTTCTATTATTTCTTTACAGTTCAATTTCTAGGAAAAATAAATGGCACAGCTTAAGATGTTTAAACATGGGTTCGATCGCAACAAGCATATTTACCATCAAGAATACATCTCATATAGGAAAAGTACAAAAAGAAACAGTCTGAAAACTAACACATGACTTTGTGTAAAATGGTGACTCATTCTCTGTGTGTACTTTTACAATGCACTAAGTGTTATAGGGTGCTAGAACTAAAATAAATTATATCTTGCTTTAATTGTGTAGAGTTCAAGCTTATGTGCTAGAAGCAAAATCCCACCTGGTCTGTGTACAGAAGCCCTAACTGAATAAAACACGTCAAGAACTCTTGAATTTAAAATAGTAAATTTTATCAACTTCAGAACTCTTACCTCTGCATTTTCATGGCCTTCCAGTGTCATGCAGATGTCTAGATCACTGTCCCGAAATCCAAATCCATTCTTTGAAGAACCAAACAAGCAAAGTCTAGCTTTATCTAATAAGAAATGTAGAACAAAAATAAAATAAGACTCTGTTACAGTTTAACAATAAATCTTTACTATGGAATATCACTTAACTGAGATGCACAGGTGTACATAAAAATGAGCTTTAGAGGGAACCTACAACATCATTTCTAACATTTCATCGTTGATGAAGGAGGAAGCATAATAATCTTCACTGATTATAGGAACTGAATCAGAACAAAAAACAGTGCTCTAGCACTAGCACTGCTTTATAACTTCTCCAAAAAGTCACTTCTCGTCTCTGTGCCTTGAATGCCCTTTCTGTAATGAGACACTTCTTCCTACTTCATAAAAGGGATGTTAAGATACAAGCTGAGTACGATTTCCAAAACACTCCAACACTGGTGACTAGGCAACAAAAGCATTTGGACTGCAACCCAGATAATTCTAAACCCGACTGGCCTGGGCCCATTCTTTTTTTTTTTTTTTTTTTTTTTTCCTCCTTGTCTTGACTGTGAAAGAACTGTATCTGCATTATCCCTCTTGATGCTCTTCTGACAATAACAGGACTTTCCCATGGAACAACTGGTGTTAGCTTAGAAGCCTATAAGACAGGTTTACATGCTGAGGAAAAGAGATGCCACTGCTTTACCAAGAAAAATGAGCATTCATTATACAAATTAATTTATCATGTTCTGGATAACTCCGATGAAGAAGTATTATCAAGAATCAATATCTACTGCTGTACACGTACCATTGTACTCTTTACGAATAAATCTTTCCAAACTTGCCAGAATTTGTTCTCTGTTTTGTTGCTCAGACAAAGGAGGAGATAATTCATCTAAGTAAAAACAAGATAAAACACAATCAGACGTGACATTTTACTTTTTCTTAACATCTATTGAAAAAAAAAAAATCAACAAAACATTTCCTTTCTTTGAGTATCAATTAAAATGTTTTTATTTATTTTTATGCTGTCATTAGAGTTGCTAGGATTTTATTTCAGATGTCTGATTTTTCTGGAATTACTCACACAGAGGCACCCAGAAGAAGCTTTTCCTTGAAAGTGACAGAAATTAACAAACACAAAAACCAGTTTTGCCCAGATCCCAATTCCTGAGGATACCAGCAACTTCTTACCAATCCAATAAAATGCTTGTACAGTACTAGTTCCTCAAAATGAGAACTTGATAACACAACTATCACTTATGTAAGAATAAAAATACTGGCTAATTTGTAGCCTAAGGTACCTAGACGAACAAATTCTTGCTGAATCTACTGGAATTAGTAGTTTAACCCTTCTTTTTTTTCCCCCCTCCAGATTACAGATCACAGTTTGCAGTGGAGCGCAAATGCTTTCCCAACTTACCAAAACATCTCTTGCACACTATATCAAGTATTTCCCGAAATCGTTCTGTCATTGGTGGTAGTGGTTTAAGATCAATTTTCTTAAAATCCTCAGGGCAGTCATTTTTGGAATGTCCATCCCGTTTGCAGATGCTGCATACTATAGTTGGAGGCTTAAAAAAAAAAAAAAGAAGAAGAAGAAATATAATAATTATACTTTTAAGATTATTCAATAAACCCAACAATTTAATTTAACTTATACAGGCAAGAATATTTAATATCTCGACAGTTACACAGCCTGTACAAAGAACACAAGCACCTAGAAGTTCTACAATAAGTTGGGAGAAGTGAAAAATCATAAAGCTTTGCTTAAGAGGGGTACAGCAGGCTGTCCAGTCCAAAGAGCACATGTTTTCAGAATTTTTCAGTCCTGAGTATGAGGTACTCTAAAAATACCAGAGCTACCACTCCTAACAGAGACTGGAACAATAAGTGGACAAAATTGTTGCCCACCCACTCTTAATTTTAGTTATTTGAAAGTAACAGCCCACTCATACGTGACCAGCACTGCTTAAATACACTGCTTACCTTTCCTGAAGTTAAAATAAACTTATCAAACACATAATGCATTTCTTCTGTAGAGAGTCTGCCTTCATCTTTGAGATCGTGAGCTTCCACCATTGCTTTGCAGTTGTGCGAGGTAGCTGGTGTGCCAGTGCACTTGTTCTGAGAAGACTCCGTTACCAAACTCTGTCTACTTTCAGCATCAGAGAATTCATTACTAGAATTTGTGTCATAGGACTGATGTTCACTGCAGTTACAATGGTGGCTCAGCTCACCTTCAGTCAGACAAACTTCTGAAATTTCTGTATCATCTCTCTCAAGTGATTTTTGCTTTAATTCACAGCATTCATTAGAAATAAGGGATAATGCTTCTTCTTTGTCTTCATCATAACTAGAGTCCAATGTTGAAAGTAGCAAAGAGTCTCTTTTCTTCAAAGTGTATCTTTTGGCTACGGATTCTTCCATTTCACTACATTCAAGTTCATTCTCTGGTACGGTACATCCACTTCCTATATTTTGTTTATCTACAATTTTATCCCCTTGTGGAAGGCAACAGTTGGTTACAGACTCTTCAGATCTCGTGGACTTCTTGTTATTAATTTTCCCTTTCTCTTTCTTTCTGGTATCTGGCTTGGATTTAATCCCATCTTTACTCTGTGGACATGCAAAATATTTATACGCTGTCCTAAATCGCTCCAGGATGTACTCGAATACCATCTGGCTATTTAGACTTCGTGCAACATTCCTCTTTAGTGCAAAGGGATCTAGGAAGAAAAATTGCAACTTCTTTATTAATATTTAATTGGTCAGTTTCAAATAGCTATTCCAGACTAAAGTAGTTGAAATACCTAAGTTATGATACAGCAGTTAAAAATGAGGGATTCTAATAAATAAAATGCAGAAGATGTGGAGACAGTGTAAGGCCCAGAACTCTTGGATTTCTTCCATATAAATCAGTATGCGGCCACAAATGGCAAGCAATCATAAGCTATCCTACATAGTGTTATTTTATAAAAACAAAAATAAACAACAACAACACAAGTATAATACACCATTATATTATGGTCAATTTCTACACTATAAATGAAAATAAACACACATTTATTTTGCGCCTTCGTAATCCTGCCTGCACTTTTTTCTTCATTAAAGGATTTCAATTTCACTTAATTTCTCTAAGAGAACTGTTCTAACATTAAGATTATAAGTACTACATGAACCAGTCTCACCAGGTTTCATTCTCAGTCCTTACTAGCAATTTCTAGAGCAAATACTTTTCTCCAAATGAGCACTTGCACAGCTGTTGTAAGTTAGCCCGTGAAGGTTGTATCCAACTGAGATCGTTAGTCACATCATAATTTCAGTTACAAGTTTAACATCAGAAACAAAGCAAAACAAATGACAACAACAACAAAAAATGAACAACAAAACCACCAAATAGTAGCAGGCATCACCACCAGAATGTAGGATCTTTTTGAAAAGAACTTGCTGTTTCTTTCTCAAGAATTTGTTCTTTCATCCTGCAGGTTTTAGTTCCTCAGATAACTGTATACTGGCCTAGTTTTAAAACTTTCTCATTAAAATTGATTGAAGTAAAGAACTGGGAGAAGAAATTAAAGCCACAGGAGTGATCTTGAGACCCACTACTCAAAACGTGCCTCAGCAATTCACTACTTTGTTCCCATTTGTACCTAACTGACTGGTCCATCAATGTTCCTTTAGGAACTGATTCCTCTCCACCATGACCTATTTCTCCTTATTCCCTCTATCACCTGATGGGTGTTTCAAAAACCCTAATTTGTCAACAGATCTCCAGAATTCATTACTTATGCATAGAACTTAAAGTGGTTTCTTAGCCTTCCTCAAACCCCCAGTTCTCTCATTCTTAAGGCCAATTCAGAATGCTATGCAGTGCTCTGTTACTTTCCCTGTAAAGTATCATTTATACATTTTTCTGAGCTGAGGAACAGAAAGAAAGATGCCTTCCAGCTATAAAGAAGCAACAGACAAAGCAATTTCCTTTCTTTGCACTTCTCTCCCTAACATACATAACTCAGGTTACATATCACAAAATTCAAATGGTTTTCTCTCCATAGACACATTATTCAGGCCATGAAGCAGTCTATGACATGTTACTCAGTTTCACAGTATGGAAATACTGTCAACAGAGAAAGGGGTGGAGAGTTTACTTCAGCGGGTTTTATCATAGAATCATAGAATAGTTTGGGTTGGAAGAGACCCCAAGCATCATCAAGCTCCAAACTGTTCCAGTTCACAAAGATAAGAGCTAACCTCTCTACTCAGCCTGCATTATTGTCAGAGGAAATAAGCTGATAGCTGTTAACACTCAACATGCGGTTTTGAAAATGCAGACAGATGTGCTGAAAATTCATAAATATCAGTATTATCTAAACAGAAAAAAAAAATTGATGGTTTACAAAAATAATGGTTTACGGAAATAAATGAAATAGATGAAGATAAGAACAAAATGATAAGAAACAGTGAGATTTGCGCTTTGTTTTTCAAGGACCAGAAAAAGTAGTGCTATACAGAAAATTGGTCTTCAAACAGTTTAAACAGCAGACAAAATACACCACAAAGATAATTTACTTTCCCATTCAATTACTTTTCCTTCTAATATTATTTAGTTTGTTGTCTAGACATGTTGTAACAGACTTGTATTGGGTAAATAAAACATAATAATGCACAGACTACAGAATGAGAAAAAGGTATCATCCCACCTTCAATGGCTATTCGCCTTTTAGGCCAGTTCTTGTTCTCTCTGGTTAAGAGTTCTTGTACCCGTATGCTGATGACATACTCCTCCAAAGCAAATTCCAGTGTGTAAAACTTCAACAGTTCTAACCACAGTTGCCCCAGTGAAACTTGGTGAGGGGTTTTGAATGCTAAGAGAGACTGAAATAGATAAGAGTGATCAGATTTTTTTAAGATAGGCAAACTCCAATTTTTTTCTTGGTTGCATCCAACATTAATGTTTAAAGATCCAAAACACAGAATATGAATTCCAGTGAAATAAAACCACTGACTTACATTGCCGTGCTTCTCCTTTGCATTGCTTTGGCTGTCCACTTCTGAGCTTGTCGCTTTCTTACCACCACCTTTTTGCTGTTCAACTTTAGTTTTACCTTCTGCTCCAACTGAGTTCTTCGCTGAACCATTTGTTGATGGTTTGTACTCCCACCGTACAAACTCATCTTCTTCTATACCTTTCAGCTGGTGGTCATCTGGCTTCTTTGAATCAAAGCCTTCAATCTAACAACAATTAGAGTAGCTCTGAACAAAGACTGCATGTAATACATACAGACAAAGATTTCACCAAAAATAACAAGGACAATTGTCATATTTATCCCTCTCAAGAATAACTAAATTAAAGAAGAAAGGATTCCTCCTTCCTCCAAAATGCAGCGTGGTACGATTGCACAGACTACAGCAGCTGTCATCAGCTGCACGAGGATTTAGATACCCACATGTTCTATTTACAGATTTATAAGGCAAACAAATTCTGTGCATATTATGACCTTTTAAAATATAGAAATAACCTTATTATAATTTAACAGTAGAGTTACTGTATTATCAAAACACTTACCCAATTGCCCAAATAGGATGGTAAAATAGGTGGTTTTCTTTGCTGAAGAAAAAATATTACCATTAAGGCAAAGGAGTACGAGGGAATTCCACCTTCAGCCTGACAGTCAATGTGGCAGAGCTATAACAGAACACATCATTAATTTTCTGATACAACATCAGCATTTTAATTTAAAATATATCATAAAGGGATAAATATTTAAGAGGCAATGTGTCAAAGTCAAACACAAAACTCTTTATCTCAAAAACAGCAGTAAACAATGTATTGCGTTTTGCTTTATAGATGCAGACAGGAAATGGCAAAGTAATAATAAGCAATTCTCAGTCATCTACCGCTCATTTGTAATTCAGATCATTATACAACACACTTATTTTCTTGTAGCATTAGGCACATTTAAAAGCACACATCTGTCACGCCACGTACAGAGAAAATGCAAGTTATAATATTTCATACAGTGTCTTAGTTATACTATTTTATTTTCTCTTATTCTTTTCACTATCCTCACGTTTTGTGATTGTGGGACATATTTATGTTCTTATCTGTCAGGTATTTGTTTTGTCTAACATCTCATGTATGAGATTCCATTCATCTGGTTGTAATCTGATACTGATCTCTCCCATGAGAATTCATGAGAGATGTAACGTGTCAGATTTCAAACAGCTCTCTGCAGCTTCTATTGCTGTTTCTCTGTATGTTGTAACACAGGTATTTTCACAAAAGTACTGCTAAATTATACAAAAACAACATCAAAACCTAACTTTCTGATGAAGCCAAGACACCTAAATATGGTCTGAAAACAGTTAAATGTTGAATGTGAACATTTTAACTTGATTCCTGTGATCATCATTGATACCTACAAGAAGTACAGGAGGATATGGCAACAGACTCTTTTTAGAGCAAATGCAAATTTCTCCAATGCCATCTCAATAGCAGGGAGTTTGTAAGACCTGTTCGCTCAGCTGAGCTGGTTTTTAAGAAACAATTAACTTAAGAAACTAGTATAACAGCTTGCCAACAGAATAGTGAAAGCTTCAAAAACATATAATTTCCACAATTTTTTCTCGTGGTATAACACATATTATACCATACACAGTACTTAAGAACAGGAAATAAACATATTTAAATATCATCTGTATTTATACACTTACTTTAGCCCAGTAGCGAAAAGCCAAAACCAAAGGAATGAGGACAGGCTCCAGTTTACCAAGTGCAGCCAGCAGGTCAGTTGTAAGGCAAGCCACATCATTTCTAGCACTAACTTTACATGTCAAACCACTGTAATTACAAACATAAGACAGGAAAAAAAATTATCTTTTCCTTAAGTACACAAACAATGATTGGAGGTGTGAGACAGTGAAATCATTTCCACAATACCAAAGACACGCATCCTCCCTATGAAAGAAGCCGACCTTTTAAACAAAAGCAACAGAATATAATGCAGTTTTCCTCTACTATTAATTCATCACTTGGATCTGTAACTTACTGAAGCTCACTACAGCTAAACATACAAACTGTCATTACAGTGCAACTAAAAATACAGAAGAATTTGCTCTTAAGTTCTCTTGTGCAGTCTTGATTTTTTGATTGTGCGGTCTTACGTAACGCACAAGCTCCATGTTCATCCTTCACACACTAAATAAATAAGAACAGGTCTGCTTCATATAAGAGTTGGTAAGCATACAAAACAGCTTGTCTGAACACTTTTTGTTTTTGCTTCTCAAAATAGTTACTTCTATTCTCTTAGTACTTAACAAGGCATGAGAAAAACATATGCCCATCCTTTCTATATTTGCTTCCCCAGAGTTTCAGTTACATACTTCTAGTCAGTCAAAACCGCATGGACATCATACAGCAAAGGCATTTCATTTCGGAGGTTGCTACTTATTAGGAATTTACCGAAACTGCCAGTTGATGTTTCCTTACTGGCAATGTAAATCCTAAAAATGTTCTTAAACACTTGGATTAAACCGCTGGCAGAAATTTTAACTATCAACTGAGAACCACTCTCTGTTTCCTTTACATAACTGCAAGCAAAACCGCTATTTTCAGAGTCCTACATCCGATAAGCTATGCGCATCTCCTCTAGTCCAAGCACAAGAACAAAACTAAGCTTTCTTTCTATATTTCATTTTCAGTATGAGGATTTCCCCTTTGACATGAATGTTAGCTGATACTTCTTGTCAAGAACACATGCCAAAAGCTGCTATAAACAAGCATTACAGAAATGAGCATCTCATTAAAAATCTTTCTCAATGACACATACCTTTTAATATCTTTGCAAAAGACAACAGGAACTTTGGCATGGAAATCTGACTCCACCTCTGAGTAGACAGCTATGCAAGGAGAAAAAATGTCACATGTAAAAGTCTTTCACAATTTTCCCAGCTATGTCTCCTATACCAGGCATTTACAGAAAAACACAAGTGCTGCATCTGTAATCATTAAGTTGCATATTCTGGTTACTTTCGCTTCTCACAAGTATAACACAGTCAGTAGGAAAAAAAAAAAAAGAAGAAAAGTCCTCACTGGGAAACTTAGCTGGCATTTCTTTTAGAACATTTTTCATCTTTATGAGATTTGAAAGACACAAGGTAGAATTCTGAACAAATTGGGCTGGTTTGCAAACTGCTTGTGGAGCTGATAGATCAAAAACAGTCTGAAGGATCAAAAATACAATGCTACTTCTGCCATCTGGTTCAATACGTGTATTTTATGAGGTTAGATGAGTTCCTGAGAGAACAAAGAGGGTACAAGTTTCATGTTCAAGTTTTGCAATAGTTCCCACTGACGTTCATATGGAAGTGGAAAGTGTTTGCTAAGTTTACTGCTTGGAATTTTTCCTCGTAAGTGAAATAGTCTGAGCTATCAGGTCAAAAAGAATTACCATTAATTCTGGCAATCTGAAAAGGCTGGACTACCTGAGTGGCCATTCTACCTCTGTACAACCACTGGTACTCAAAAAACAACTCAGATAACTTACCGAGTTAACTGAAAAATTACACATAAAAATAAGTGGACAGCAATTTTGATTTTTAATTAAATAGAAATGAGAAGCAACTAAGACTCACCACTGTTCTTCAAGATTTCAAGCACCTGTATCAGAACATCTGGTTGACTCATCTAAAATGACAAAATTCAAACAGTTTATATTATTCAGATGAAATGATTTCACTTCACACCTCATTTCAAATTACTTAAGGTGCGCAATCAGTGACAATGTTTTATACACTGCATATTCAGCAATTCCAATGTCAAAACATGCCAATAGAAATGTACCATGACAAAAACTTTCTTTTCCAAGGTTTTTTTAAAGATTAACATTTTAAAATGTTTCCTCCCCAGAAATCAGCTGCAATTACTCAAGCGGCTACAAATTATTCAAAGAAAACTAAAAATTAGCACCACTTCTGAGCTTCTGTGAAATTATATGATACACTCCAAGTGCACTTGTTAGAAAAAGACTTCATTTTTACACTTAACTGCAGTATCACTTAAAAATATAACATGTAAATATGCACCCAAAACAGGTATCTTGAATTCCACAGTAGCACAGGCCAAAAAAGAGCAAGATCAACAGCTGTGTCTCTAACAAAGATATGCTGCTAAAATCACATGCTAAACATGAACCAATATTTTCAACATCTAAAGGAAGTTACGCCACTCTACAGGAATTTTGTACCACAGTACATTGTAACTCAGAATATGAGATCTACTTGTAATTGACTAAAACGTGAAAGGAAAGTTGTCACTGTTAAATAAACTTCTTTAAAAACAAAAACAAAACCAGAAAGGAGATGAAGACGTGAGATTCTGCTGTCAGAATCCTGAGCACACAGAAGCCCACTCACCTGAAGCCAACTATTTTCATACTGCCTCAATGCTTCCTCAATAAATCTAAAAAAGTTAGCATAAGATTGTGCAAAAAACAGAATTTAAGTTATCTACTAAATAATTAAAACTTTATCCACTTGACTCATAGCACATGTGACACCAGATCAAAGACTATATACTTCACACAAACACTCTAAGTTAAATCAAGACAGTATCTACTCACCTTAGGTGGGAATTTTATATCAATGTTAACATCACTGGTTTTAAAAGCAAATCGAGTTAAGCAGGAGCCATACATCCTCAGTGAACAGTCTGGAAGAGAGAGAAACATAATTATTCATAATTATCGGCTAAAAAGAAAATATTCTCTCATGGTGACAAGTGCCCTACTTTAGTTTAGATACCCTAACTCCCAAGTGGTAATCCCAGATTAATAAGTATTGAACCACTTTCTCACACCTGTGGCATTTAGTCCTTTCTGCAACACAGCATCACAGGAAAACTAATAATTCAAACTGTACCATCACTAAGAATCCAAAGTTTTTCAAGCTACTTTGGAATATCTGCAATGCAGCCTCCAAGTTTAGTTGTGTTTGTTTTTAATAAAACTATTAGTTAATAGTAAGCGTTGCCATCCCATTGCAGGATTTTAATTAACAGTTTTTGTTGCTAATAACTTCATCTTACAGGAGCAGTTCGCCAACTATGCAGTATATAACTGTCACACACATTTTTGTCAATGTTTTTTTACTACGTACTACAATCTCAGTAGGTGACATCTGCAAGTTCCCATGCACAATTCATTAATAACCATGCATATAAAACAAGTTCAATATAACTTAAAGCCACAAAGTACAGTACCCATTTAATAGGGCTTTTGCAGTTAATACAGTTCCTTACCTGCAAGGACATACAACACATCTAGTCTAAGTGAGTTAGAAAGTAACCATTTAGTAATGATATCATGCAAAATGTCATTCCACTCCATGAGCAGGTGATAATTTATATCACGCCATGAAGCAATTTATGTAAGCTAAACCTTTCCTGCAACATATATTAAGGCTCTGATGTATGTATGTCAGCTACAAATAGAGACTATCCTCAACTCTTTCCAAATTACTGATCATTTGGGCCAGCAAGGAGGGATCTTGGTTACAGAACTGCAGATCGGTTGAGGTTGGAAGGAATCTGTGGAGACTCTTCAGTTCAACCCCGTTCACATAGGATCACCTTGCACAGAACACCCAGGACTGTGTCCAGTTGGGTCCTGAATATCTCCAAGAACTGAGACTTTACAACCTGTTCCAGTGTTTAAACAGTCTCACCGTGAAGAGGACTTTTACTGCATTTTTTGAGTGTTCTCTCTGCATTCTGATCAAATACTTTCAAACAGAACTATCACAAAATAACTTTTATGAGAAAATCAATCTTACTCATGCACAGTTTCAAACCATGCCAGGACATCCCATGTTTACTGCACTATGCATAAAATGAATATCCTCCTAATTTACAGCTTTTGAAAATAGACTCACTAAAACATAGTAGGTTTTGAAAGAGAGAATAACAAATTGCCACTTACTGCTACAAACTGCTCCACATCTGCTCATCACTCTAACCATTTCAGGCAGCTGAATGACACCAGTACAGTAATTTTAATGAACATTTACAAGAACACTTCCTTCACTTTCTCTTTTGTCAAAATACTATCAGTGGAAAACTCAACAGTGTGTCAGTTTGCACTGGGAGCCACACGTGGCAGTATCACAGTGTTGGATGCTGCAAGCCTAGCTTCTATACAGCATCTCACATTTAAGCACATGTTAAACACAGCTCCTAAAACTAAGACTGATCATCCTACAGCAAACAAAGAAACAAAGGAATATCCTTCTCAGTACAGCATTTTTGTAGAGCAAAGGGGAAATAAAAAGGTATTTGTTTTAGAAGAGACAGTCGGACAATCAACCCAGTTTTAACATAGTTGAAATAAGGCATCTGAAAACTTCTTTCTGCCTATGACTTTAACATTTTGTTAAGATGTGAATGTTTTACACGTTCTAGTAAAGTAACATACTGCACTTCTGAGAAAGACAAAAACCAACTGGGATTATCCAGAGAAGAGAAAGCTCAGGGGAGACCCTCTAGCTCTCTATAACTAGAAAGGAGGTGGGGGTCAGCCACTTCTGTGTAACTAGCAATAGAACAAGAGGGAATGGCTTCTAGTTGTGCCACGAGAGGTCCAGGTTGGATATTAGAAAACATTTCTTCGAAAGAGTGGTCAAGCACTGGAATGGGCAGGGAGGTGGTTGAGCCTCCGTCCCTGAAGATGTTCAAGAAATGTTCAGACGTTGTACTGAGGGACATGGTTTAGTGGGGAAATACTGGTGGTAGGTGGATGGTTGGACTAGATGATCTTAGAAGCCTTTTCCAAACTTGGTGATTCTATGAACTTACCTAGACTGCTTCCAGAAACTTGATAAATCCACTAACTTCAATGATCCATACATGTGACTAAGCATTATACCTACCCAGACTATTTTTCACATTTTTATCAACATAAAGCACTCATAAAGATAAGGTATGGTATTTATACATCACTAGGTGAATGTAATATTTTGACCTACTTAAGGTAACTTCTTCATTTAATACCGACTAGTTATAAATACACATGAGAAGAAATACCTGCTAAACAATAGCATTTCTTAATCTAAATAACTTGTTTTAACAAGTATTTGCTGAATAATATCCATAGATATTTCAGATCACAATTAAGTACTGAAAATGTCTCATATGACTACAAAAACCACTGGGGCCTAATGCTCTTTTTCCTAAATCAACGCTTGAAAGAAAATTGAGTCATGCAACTTTTACTTGCCCCTAAAGACATCAAAAACATTTGAAAGACTGGTAGGAATTTTTTTTTCTTCTACTGCAAGCACCTTTTCATATTCTCCTTCCTACCCCAACCCCTCTGACACTTACACAAGCATAGCTAAGTAAACCTGGAAAGTAAATCTCTCTAAAAGCCACAGATGCTCAGTACTGTTAGGTAAGGTACAGGTGGAAGGGTTTTGAGGACTGGAGCCTGAAGGAGATCCTCAGTGGCTGCAGCTTTAATCATAACTAGGTAGGAAATATTTGGTGCTCTGTATACTTCCAGTCTTTATTACAAATTACCACTTTAAAGAGGACCAACAGCTTAAATAAACACATACAGAAAGAAGCAAAGGTAAGGACAATCATATTTCTCTCTTTTTGTAGATTTGTTAGCTGCTTTTAAATCAACTGCCAGTATTAAAATGCCTGTATATATTATTATTGTATGATACAAAGATACTTTAACCTCAAATGTATTAAATCTCCATTAATAAAAATCACAATTTTCAAGTAGAGAAAATGGAGGATGCTATGGATACCTGGTAAGGGCTGTTGAATAATTTTCTCCATCTCGTTTACAATTTCTTGACGAATTCTGAAGTCATCATCTGATATGCCTTGTTCATTTGCTGCCTCAATGAGTGTAAAACTCAGGGCAGCCAACTGTGCAGAAGAAGGGGGTGGGAGGGCACGCAGCTCATTTTCTTCTTGTTTTTCCTGAATAATTGTTGGATGATAAAAGTAAAAACTTGTATTTTAAGAGAAAAGGATATCTTGTAGTATTGCATGATACGTATCAATGTATGTATCTCACAGTATTGCATTATATGTAAAAAATGTACTGTTTGCTAACTATGCTCTACCTGTAAGTGTCCTGACAAAATATTTCCAAAGGTAGTAGCTCTGCCCTATCTAACCCACAGACATAGCAGTGCAATCAACTTAGAAATGATAGTAGATACTTTGTTTAAAAGAGAACATGTTATTGCACAGCTGGCAACCGGGGAAGAAATCTGGTGGGTTGTATTCCTGAACCACATTTTCTGACAGCTCTGGAACAGAAATCATCCAAGGAAATAAACAGCTCTATCTATTTCCACATACTAGAAGTATCTGAGTGGAAAAAGCTACTTTTTTCACACAAGAATCACACAGATTTTACAGTGTAGGCTGTACTGGAACGAAGGATATCAGTAGCAGAAGAGATATTCTTAGTTCCCAGGAAATTTTCAAAAGTTCAGTCTCGCTACTGCCTAAACAACTAGCACTGAAGAACTTTTAATGCATCATATTATAATCAGCTTCTCCAACAGCAATAACTATGTCAGATGCATCAAGTCATGTGGGGTTAAGTGAAACAATAATTAGTTTCACAAATTCATCTACTAAATGAAACGTGACTGACAACAGAAATAAATAATGACCTGAAAACAGTTACGCACTAAGCACATCAGTACACTATGAAAATAATGTTTCATTAGTCCAAGTCTTCATCTATCAACTGTTCTCACTGAGAAAATACAGCGTAACAAAGAATATGTGCATTTTGAAGGGTTGCTTTTTATGTCTTTTTTTTTTTTTTAATGTCATGTAATTTAAGGGTTTTGGTTTTTTTGAGTGAGGAACCACAGCTGGCTGCAAAGCTCATTTGGCAGCCATACATCAGTAATTAGAGCTGCAAATAGGTACGCTATGAAGTAACATTTGGACAGTTACACACCACTGTCATGTGGTGTACTACATAAAACCTTCTGAAGACAAATATTAAAAACTGAAACCATTCTCTGTCCTCCATCATTTCCATTCAGTGGTAAAGAAACCTCATTTCTGAATTGTTATCTCCATGCCCATATGCAAAGCATGGTACAGGAGTGTTTCCATATTAAATGTGGGGCTGGTTTCTTGCCATTTTATTTTTTTCCCCCATGGTGCAAATTTGATGGGAGAGAAGTAGAATCCGTTACAACTAATTACTGAACATAAGCTAAAATGTGACTTTATGAGATTGTATGGATTTATGGTATTCAGTTTTCCAGGCGATGACTTGCATATTTATGAGAATTAGAGCACTCATTACAAACGTAAGTTTGGTATGAAATACATAGAAACGGGAAAAATAGACTGAATGTTGGGAAATAGTTTAAATCACTCTTCCAACAATCATCTGAAATCACAGAACTCTACATATTTGTGAATTTGTAGCTCTTTACCAGCATTTACAAAAATGGCTTTGCAAGAAAATGTGTATGCCCTTTACTGCTTTCATGTACCTAATGTTTCTTCACACAACACAAACTAACAATAGTGTATCTAATAAGGAAACCATTTGTCTTTTGTACTGAAAATCTTAGAAATGTATAGGTGTTTTTCATATTGAACACATATATAACCGCAGGACGATGATGGATGACATCTCAGGAATCCCTCCCTACTTTAACTCTTTTTTTTTTTTTTTTTTTTTTTTTTAAGTCTAGACATACTATCTCCTCTGTTTACCCATCCTGAAAAGGATGCAAATAAAGAAAAAAATAACAAAACCACAAAAGAGTTCCAATCCCATCTCCATCCGTTGAGGTCTTGCTACCAGTGACACTACTTTTGAAAGAAACTGAAGACTAAATACGTTTCTCACCCAAGTTGCCTTGCCTTCTGTTACTACAAGTGTGATACTACCCAGAGACGATAATTCAGAAACAATGACCAAAATGTTTTCTTCCTTCTCTGTCTGGAAAGATATTGAGCTGTCCTCTCAAACAGGAAGGGAACAACAGACATTTGTGGATCTCTGCTCAGTAGATAGAAACTTTCACCTAAATGAAAGTGATTAAAGAAAACATACCCCGTAACAAAAAAAAAAAAAAAACCGGGAAAAAAAAAAAAACAGGGAAAAAAAAGGCATTTAAAAAGTGGTTAACTTACCATTATATTTTTCTTATGACGTTTTTCTTTAATATGCTTGTGAGCTCCCTGGATATTTTCAATGTGAACTAAGCAGAGCTTGCATAGATACTGACAGTTGGTATATTCTGGGGAGCGCTGGGGAAAAATGGCCATAGATTAAAAGAAAATGCTTCTGCCAATAGTGTCTGAAAAACTCAACTGTTTGAATAACAAATTCTGTTTAACAATTATTGCTATTATTAGTGCTTTGTAAACATGTAATCTTCAAAAAACATGGTGCAAGTGGATTTTTACCCATACGACAAAACAGAAATGTAAAGAAAGGAAGTGAGATGCGTCAAATATTATTACACTTCTCGATACATTTTTGTGAAGCAGGATTAAGACCAAAGAGTTTCTGCCTCTTAAAGATGAGCTAAAGGCCAGAAAAGTCATTCCCTTGTCAGATCAAACTTTTAATTACAATAGATTTATTAAATCTCCGCATTTATCTGCTCTTTGATGAGAAAATGGGAAGTCTTCATCACATTATCTTTACTATATGTTATGACAGATGGTGGTGTTGTTTGGCTGGCATATTCACAGCAGACTGTGCAAGTACTGTATTTTTTTGTTCTATTTAAAAGGGTGCGGCTGGCCAACAAGGAGGACGATAGCCAATTACTGACTTCCTGATGACTAAACTCTGAATAAGGTGGGATTGTATAACCAGGAATAAGATTATTGTATTTTGATGAACAATGTGAGGTGCTCAGCATTTTGGATGGACAGGTGAGAGTCTGCAAGAAGCAGCTGAGCTGCCAAGCCTCTGGATACCACAGGAGGAAAAAAGTCAGAAAGGATCGTCTCTGCAAAGATGGGGTGCTGTTCTAAAGTATTCCACTTTAATCTACCTCACCTTGCAGTTGTTTTTCTTGCTCTACTTAAACACTGCTATCAATGTAGGAAGCATTTTGATGTATTCATTTCAAACAGGAGAGCTGCTCCTCAAGTCCCTCTTGAAAGGGCCCCAAAGAAATGCTTCAGTTTTTCTGCAGTTACTGGAAAACTTCTATCAGCTACTAGTCACAACTGAGAGAGGAAAAGAACTACTTAAAAATTTCAACCTAATTCTAATATATCTATATTTGCTAAAGCCAAAAAGCATTCTGAAAACACCAGCTGTTCTACCAATGACATAACAATGCATGAGCAGAGAACACCATTTTAAAGATATACCAGCTTCTTAAAATTTCACTTGTACTGAAGACCTAAGTTACTGACACGTTTGGGCAAGATTTTATTTACTGATTTTGATCCTTTGCTTTTCAGAGAAGAAGAAAAACAACAGAGAAAAAAAGGTCTGATAGTCTCCAACTGTAGAGTAAATATGAATGTAAAATACGGTGGTAATTACACTCTTCTTACAAATTCTCTTCATCCATTCATTTTCTTTGAGATTGTTAGCTAATAAAATGAAATTAAACACCCATTTGGAACACAATTTACACTTGGCTAGTTTGGAAGATTCACATATTCGATCCCAGATGACTGAAGCAGATCAGAAGTAATACTCTAACACTCTTCTAAAATTAAATGGCTATCAGCATTAACAACAGTTGGGTACTCCTTTACAATACTGATCTGCAGTATTATGCCAACAGTTGCCAAAAAGGTTGAATCACATAATGTCTTTTATTTTGCCTCTATCGTAAAGCCTATTTCCATCACGTAGATATGCTTAACCCCAATGAAAGTGGAAACAATTTAATAAATAAATAAATAAATAGCTTCAGACTATTATCAGAGTAAATTAGAAACCTCAGGAGAAGCCAAGCCTAGAGAAATTTCTGTTTGGCTATTTAGAGTGCAAACACACCTCAAAGGCAGCTGTATTTTAAAGAACTCACACAATGGAAAGATTCCAGATCATTAGGAAAGAAAAACCTCAAGACTATCTTTAAAAGGCTAGAGAGAATTAGTCAGTTAGAGACCAGTTAGAATTAGTGTCCAGAAAAATCCTGTAATAAATAAGTTACTAATAACCATTCCGGAAAGAAAAAGGCCATAGGTGACAAACTGATTTGCTATAAACTCAACTATACTAAACCAATTTTAGGGTTGGTTTTCTAAAAGAAAATCATAAAGCTTGAAGAAGCAGCACGTGTTGCATACTGAACTTTACAAAGTTTTTGTCACTTGTCATAGTATCCTTCTAAAAAGAAGACGGTGAATACTATCTAAATAAGGAACAGTAAGGTGAAAGTAAAGCTGCTCAGAAAATTGTCTTCAGAGCACACATACCTAGACTGGCTTATCACCGGTCTAAAAGCACGTGCCAAGTAGGTTTCAACAGGGGTCCTTCTGGGGTGAGAATCATTCATATTTTTGTTAGAGATTTACAAAGTGCAAAAGAGAGCGTGCTAACTACAGATGAGAAAGATAATGCTGGAAGTGATTATGCACTTTGCATTAAGATCACAGTTCACTGATGACAAGAAATCAGAGAAATGGAACAGGAAACTTGCAACCAAATCCTATCAAAGCAATGTATTATTCATCTTCAGATACTGTTAACTAAAATAAATACAGGGCTGAGAACTCCCAGTTGTACATTTCTTAAGAAAGGGATATGTGGATCATAGCTGACCAAGCTACAAGCCAATACCTTATTGCTGATAAAAAAACAAGCAAGCCAATAGAACAACCAACAATAAAACCCACACACAGGAGAAAAAAGACATCCTAAACACAAATGCTTTACTTCAGATAGATTAAGCCAGCTTTCTTCTTTACACATAAGGCTTCAGCTAAAAGGCAACGTCCACTTTGGGATACCACATTTAAATGGGCCAGGTGGTAGAAGCCCGGAGAAAAGCAACAAGAATTCACCATTAACTGAAAAAAACCTTTCTGAATAGAGAACAAAGACTGTATCTGGAGAAGAAAAGTCTGCAGGGAGAAATGGTAATGATCTTCAAATGCGTGGAAAGCTGCTGATGAAGGTTATAAGCCATTACGTTTATTTTCCTAGGCCAACATATGAAAGATTAAAATGCACCAAGAGACACTTAGGTTAGGTATTAACTTCTGAGATATCTATAATGACTGCAAAACATATTTCATTGGAGATTACTACCACAGCTTAAGTAAACATTTTTAAGAAGTCATCTTTAATACAGGTGACTTGGTCTGGTAGAAAGCTAACATACTGAAGATATATTGAGGTTCCTTCCTGATCCTATGCCTTGAATTTTCAGGTATAGGATTTTCTAGAAAACTTTACATAAGTAACGGAAATGTAAACCTTTAGATGTGTAGAATTAAAAAATAAAAATAAAGAATACTATTCTATGAATGCTACATGTGCCACAAAAGGAAGACTAAGTTTTCAATTTCTATCTTCTGTCACAATTAATTAGTCAACAACTACAGTTGGTACCTTAAATGACCAAAGTGATTCACTATAAAGAAGAAACAGAGGCAGCAGAAGATATTAATCTTCTTTTTTATCTGATAAATAACCTACTTTTTCAAGTCGGGAGATATAATCTCTTTCCAGACGCTCTTCAGCCTGTTTCAATCCCAGTTGCTGTTCAGCTGTCAGATTAGACTCATCAATAACAACGGTGTTTTCTAAATAATCAGCTTCCAAGGTATGTTCTTTAGTTGATTCAGAATTCTTTATTTTACCTAGAGAAAGAAACAGTTTTCTTCAGAGTAACTCAGGAAAAGGAAGAGTACAGAGACCACTGCAGGTAAGAGCATGTTACTAAGAAGCAGGGCACAAACTGAGTTATATTCCAGGCTAAACACCAGAACAAGTAAGGTCCATTTTGCTAACTTCATAATCTCCACTAAGTCCTTCAAGGCAAAAAAGAACAGAGTACATGAGGTCTTGATGCTCTATTCAACAGAAATAAAAGTACCAGACTTAATTATTATTCTTTTAAATAACTTTTAAATAATATTTTGCTATGGAAACAATCAAAAACAACTTTAAATACATTTACCCAAACAACCTCAAAAAGCCAGCTGCCAGACATTTCAACCACCCATGCTAGATGACAGCTGGGAGTTGCAGTTGAGCAGACCATGACACATTGCCATGATACCAGCGCTAGCAACCACTGAGCTCTGGAATGCTGCTACTCAAACACACAGCTCAGTTCCAGTCCAGTTCCCCCAGATGCCTATGAATCGTTCATAGTTCATTAACCTCTACAAACACCTACATCTTAAATTACTCCAGTAGTTTTTACATCACCAAATGTGACCTTTTTCCCTGAGACTAGCCTGGAAACAAACTATGAGCAAATTTTCAAGTCCTGTTTTGCCAGTGCCAGATGGTCCCCACAGTACAGTACTGATGGTGGTCTACAAAGAGCTAGCCAGTAAGGGGATGCTACCACTTCAACCTTTTTTCCTGTTAAATTTTATAAACATATCTAAAAAATATGTTTTTTCATATTTTCCCTTCTGCTTCCACATTTCTGCTGCAGTGGTGGGAAATATTTCAAATGGAAGCTCTGCACTCTGACATTACAGCCTTCAAGCAACATTTTATTAGAGAATACTGTGCTCTGAAAAAGCATGACAAAGTCTATGATAAGGAGCTATCTTGACATGAGATAAATCCTGACCCATATGTTTAATTCTGAAACCTAAAGACACCAAAATGAAATACTCCTAAAGTTAACTATGGGTGGAAAGTATTCCACGGCTCCCTAAACTGAAAAGCCATCTGCCAAATCATCTTTTAAACATTTTTAGTAAGAAACAGAGCATAATACACACACAAAAAGGTAAATACTTCCCTCCTATCTATAAAAAATGTTTTCTTATAGATTTTTTTCTCTGGATCTTTCTGAAAAGCAGTAACACCTGGCATTTCCATAAATGGCAATGATATTATAAAGGGTTCTCCTCCAGTCCAAGACACTATATTCACAGAATTGCCTGAAACCCACGCACTTCAAGTCTCTTACAAAGATGTTTAAATTTAAGGCATAGAAAAAAAAGGAAAGTCATTATCATAATCTCTTATTCTCTAAGAAATATGCTTATATTAACATATTACCTGCAAATGCAGGCAGCAACTTGTTATACGTGAAAAAATATACAACAGAAACATTTCAAAGCCCACTGTTAACAATTTAACCAGGAAAAAAAAAAGTGCAACGTTGAGTAATACTCACTGAAGTCATCAGGCTTATGTTCCAGTTTTCTTTGATCTGAAGCAGTCCTACCAGGATCACCAGTCTGATCAACATTAGTCTTCAATGCATGAACTCCAAGTGGATTTTCCAATACCAGTTTCCCTTTCTGAGTAGCTGTTAGGGTTTCCATATTGACCCCATTCCCTGAAACATGAGAGCCCAGAAAGTTTTCTCCCATTTGTTGAGCTTTTGTCTGTTTCAGGTTTTCCACCGCTGATGATAAATTAGAATTTTTTTTTACTTTTCCATGATTTCGCTCCTGAACATTTGACCCAGTGTCTTTAGTCCCAGGAATACAACTATTTACTTTGCATGATTTAATTTCTCCTTGCTTTTCAGAAAAAACATCATTTTGTTTGCTTTTTTTGCCGCTATTCCCACTTGGAGAACTTCTCCCAATATCTTTCACAGATTTGTCATTTCTATTATGCTTATAATTTTGATTATTTGTAACTTTAACTGCTTTGCCTTCCTCACTGACAAGACGGACAGACTTCCTTGGGTCATGATTTCCATTCTTTGAGCTCTTGGCCTCTTCCATTATAGTGAAGACCTGCTTCCCCTATCTCGAGTCCTCTTGAAGTGCAATTCTCCAGTAATCTGAAGTTGATTTTAAATCCCCTGTGCAAGGATCGTGGCGGATTGTCTGCTGAAAAAAATAATGATAGACATTTGTAAACTGAGGGGAAAATATCAATGCTCTGCAGAGGTGATCTATTAAAATAAAGCTCTAGAAAGAAAAGTCAAACCGCTAATGATTACAGGAAGCATGTTTCCCACTCCCCAGAGGCATAAGTGAATTTTCATAACATATTCTCTATTACCAATAAAGATAATGAAAATGTCATTAATCTTAACTTCCGTTTTAAGGAGGAAGGGATATGAAGTGACAAAAAAAGTGGCAAAACATGGTAAAAAAAAAAAAAAAAAAACTCCATAATAAATCTGCCAACAGCTTGCTTTTTGCTGTCCTCCCTATTTTTGGCTTTCTGAAAAAAAAAATCTAAAAGCCAAGATGTCTGTAACTACACTGAAAAAGAAAACTGAAGAAATCTAAAGAAATATCAAGCAATAAAATGTACTGACTGAGTTAGCTACTGAAAAAAATAGGGATATAACTCAAAACATTAAGAGCGAATCTGACCTATCATCTACATCCACGGACACATAAGCACAACATTTCACACATACAATGCTCATACAGTAATTGCCATCAATTAATTAAAATTTCCATTAGCAAAAAACAGAAACAGTATATGTTTTACTTAGCTGGAGACTACCCTTACTTATCTAAGCCTCTGTCCTTTAAGTAGTATGCCATTTGAACTTAACTGAGACTTCTCAAAGACTACAGAGCCAATGGGAAGCTAAGCATGAATAATGGAATCTGTTTTTAAGGAATTAATCTTTGCAATGTAGACAATGAAAAAGAAGAATCTGTAACAAGAACCAGGATTTTTTTCTAACAACTTTGAGTTAGCAATAAGAAATTATGAGAATAAAGTATTAGACACAGAAGAAAATCAATTTTGCATAGCTATAGCAAGATTTGGAATTCTGGAACAGAGTCTCTCTCTTTCCTGTCCACCTACATACTCAGTAGTTAGAAGTATGATACATGGAAATTTCAGGGTTTTAGAGAACCCATCAAAATAAGTACCTTATTTTAGCTAAGGAATAGCACTGAATAATAATAAAAATAATAACAAATTACAACTATTAGGGTAACATATGGTACTTCTGTACTCCAAAAAAGAAAAAACAGAAGGATTGTATTAAAATGCCTGTTAAAAAATACATCTTTTTGAATATCACCAGCATAAAGGATAGTATATTTTCAGGTTACAGATCTACCTACTACCTGTCACTTTGAGACACATACTCCAGGATATACTTTGGGATACAAACCAGATACTAAAAAATGGATAGCTTAAACCTCTGTAAATACCACTGAAATATATATTGCCTCAAAAAAAATTAAAAAACAAAAGCAAAACCAAGAGCTTTTATGAAGTTAATGTCAGAGTCCTTAATAAAATAACAAACTCAGAAAAAATAATAATGCTACTAAACATAGTCAAACGACTATGCATCTTACCTCAGAAAGTCATGAATTCCTATCAAACACCATTATCTACTTCTAGATCAGCAGTCAAACACCAAAGCTCCAGAAGAACAAGCAGCATGTACCTTTGGCTTGCAGTCAGTCTTTCCCGCAGCAATTCTTACCAGCCCCTGGAAGAATGACCACTCAAATGCATCAGGGCCGTTCCAGCCAGACTGCAGTGAGAAGGGCCTGGGCTGCAAAATCAGCCCTGATGTGTGACCCTCTGCTCAGAGCTGTCCGTAAAACTACCAGTATTACAGCTCCATACAGCACCCTACTATCTCTAAACAATACTGTGTTCTCCTACAGAGGTATGTATATACTTTTTTAAATGGAAACAACACGTAGGGAAAGAAATTCTAAACTCTTCTCTATGCTTTAGTTGCTTGCCTTGGGGTGGGGTCACACGTAAGCAAGATAAGTCCTCGCTTCCACTTTCATTTCCTCGTCACTTCTGACAAACACAACCTGCTGCTGATGGAAGCTGGACTCTGACACAGCCAGGGCACTGTGAAGCAATGGAAGTCAGCACCAGCCCTGACGGAGCACAAACACCTTCCTCCAGTCCCTCCACTTGGGCTGCTCCCACCTTTGCGCACTTCTGCAGGGACTAAAACTGGATAGCCGAAGCAGCTGGCAGGAGGCAGGAGCAGCAGGAGGGCTGCCAACAGACAGCCAGAAGCACAGTGGAACAACTTCCCTTGGCACCAAGGCCAGCCTGAGGTTACTGTGATGCAGCAATGGAACAAAAGGAAGGCTTCATTCTGCTCTGCTTTTTCTAAGTGTCAAATTCTTACAGTCACATTTCACAAGAAAGTTTAGAAAAAAATCCACAAATTCTACTGCAAGCTCAGATTTGATTTCAGCTGTTCAATAAACAACACAGTTACGTATTCAAAGAGAACTCAAAGAGAAAGCTTTACACAAATGCAAAAACATTACATACCTTCTGTGAGCAGCTTCCTTAGGTGTTTTTCCTGTCACATTTAAAACTATCTCTGTAACCCAGTTAGGAAACTGAAAACTATAATACCACAACATATTAAGAGGAAGTGTAAGCAAATGAAAGTAGCTACAGTTAAAAAGCACAGAGATATTTTATCCCAAAGAAATAAGAACAAAGATCACTCATGCAATTTCCTGAGGCCTGAACATTTTGTTAAAAGAAATGTTAAGAGTTCCACATAAAGTTTAGATTCTTAAATGCCAGAGCAATAATGTCGTGTTTAGGGATAAATTTTGTTCTTTAACACTGAAATGATGTAGCAAATTAACATGAACCTGAACTGCTGTAACGTGTTCAGCATCAACCACATTATCCATCTCAGCAAACTGCCAAGTAAACCAACTTGCACAACTTGACCATTTAAAAGGAAAAAGAGACCACTACTAAAACTACGACAGCCTAAAAAAACCCTTCGTCCTCTGCCAGCCACTGGGCATCTGTACAGCAGAGAGGGAAATGGGGGAGGGAAAGGAGTGCCTCCAAAAAGAGTAACACGTTTGGAAACAAAACACTGGAGCAGAGTGAATCAGTGCTGAGGTGGCATCCCTGCAGAAACCTGGAAGGCATCTCTGATTCACAAGCTCAGGCTCAAACCAATTGCCCAACCTGGAATGAAAACAGAATTTTCTCCCAAGCAGGCTGGCAACAAAAACAGTTCTTCACCTGCATCTGCAAAGTGAGGTAGATTCACCTGTTGAAATCATTTCAGCACATTCCCTGTATTTAATATTTTGGTGTTACAGAGGACTTAGTAACCATTCCCCCCTTCCCTCTCCCCCGAATGGACAGTGCCCATTTTACTCCTCTAAATCCACCTTGGCACTCAACTGAAAAAATCATCTGTCTGAAATATAACAGCTTGAGGTAAGGGAATGTATTGTCTGACCTCAAATTCTGTGTGTAAAACACACCCCTACAACAACCAAATTTTAAAACGTTGAAAATCAGCTCAGATTTGTCTATTGTAGAATTCATTTTAGGCAGAGAAAATGAAGGAACAAGATCGTTTCACTTTCATTTCTTCTGTTTCCTCGTTCTCTCAGATTAGCAATAGAAAATTCTGCATTTGAATTGCAAAAATTCAGGGTAACACTTCCAAACAGAAAAGGAAAAAAAGGAAAACAACGAGTTTTGAGAAGATGTTCCTACCCATCTGCCCTTCCCTGCTGCTTCTCCAGTTTTTCAGCTGTAGTCAACTACTTTTAAAATCACCCATCTTGGGTCAGATTTCGCCATGGCTTATGCAAAGGCAAAGGCCAAGTGGAATTGCGAGCTCTTCCGCTCTGAGTTGTGACAGAATGCTCTTTTGCAAAGCATTTCTCTTTGAACCATTTTGTTAGCAGTCAAACTAAAGACTCTCAGTTCCTTACGCACTCCTTCTGTGCTTTGCTGTCACAGTCTCAGCTGCAGCCTGCTCGGCAGGTGGAGGTGTGCTGCAGCTTGAGGAACATACATGCTGATGGTTTTTAGCTATCCCCCATGAGGAAACAGAACTCTCTCCTGCCTCCCCTCCTCCCCTCAGCTGAGACTGCTCCTCTTCTGAGGCAAAATAACGAGGCATCATTTTTTCCAGGATAACATGCAGAAATTCAGCAATCTTTTGACATTACATTAAACGTATCCTAAAATTTGCTCCCAACTGTCTCAAATGTCCAAAGACGTCTACAGGAGTGTAGAAGAGCATATAAAGGGAAAACGAACAGTCTCTTGTGGTCTTGTGGTTTTTCTTCCTCAGGGACAGCTAGATTAAACACATATAGAGAAAGTACTATAAACATAACTGTTATCACTTCGTTCTGTAAAGCATTCCCTCCCTTGAGATAGAGAGCCCTGACATTTTTATCATAAAGCTGCCTTTATCTGCCCCATTATGATTGTCCACAAGCTGAAATCCCCCCAGCCAGCCTCCCAACATACAGGGGTGATTAACCTCAGCCTCCCTGGGTTAATTCCCAACACAGTCCAGCTGAACCTCCAACACAAATAAAGTGAAATTCAACAAACAAAGGCTGCAGCCATGGACAGAAACAAAAGGACAGGCTGTCTCACGCGCTCTGCTCATATTGCAGCACAGGTGACGTCTCCTCCTTCAGACAGTGCCAATGCCTTAGTGAGAAGGGAAGGGGGAATGAGTCTTTTCTACGCTGCTTATAGCCTCAGGTCCCTTTTTGCACCCGAGAACTCACACGTATCATTCCTTTGTTCTGTGCCAATAGTTAAGAAGAAAAATCACATGTTTATGTTTGTTTTGTGATAAAGTAGACATAACTTAGTACAAACTGTTAGCAATTCCTGGTGTTTTTCCAAACTACTTAGAACTAAAACTATCAGAAGATTACCGGCCACTAAAGCGCCTCAGGCCCCACCAGCAATAAACCCACAAGTATTCTTAGTAACAAACATGTAAGTGCTATCTACGCACAGTCTCAGATCCTCCAGTCTCTAGAAGCTGAAGGATTCAAGCTTGTAAGCATAGTACTTCCAAAATCTATCGAGAAGGAAGGCAGCACAGTACACATAACATTAAACACGACAAACACAGACACAGCAATACTTCAGCACTGGGCCTACAGAAGATGAGCACAAAGCTCTGATGTTAAATATTACTGTGGAGGATTAGAAACTTTTAAGAAGGACTCCTTAGATAAGCAAGTTTACATGAAGAAGGGTAGTGAGCTTGTGTCTGAATTAGACACGTACCACCAAATAACTGAGCTAACAGGAAACGCTTTGCTTTATACAAAACAGCGCTGATGTATGTAGGTATAAATACCCCACAACTAAATCCTTAAATGAACAGAATATGCAAGACAGGAAATTCATACATGATGTGCCTGTTACCAGCCAGCTCCTATTCACATTGACACCCAGTGTCTTTCCTACAGCAAGACATGGCTCACTGCAGAGGTAAGAAAGAGGCATGCCACCAACAGCAGATGCCAAATCCTTCTTTCTGAACTTATCACTGCCAGCAACTCCTGTCCCAAACTCAGGAAAGCCCCCCTCCCAGTCCCACTAGCTGCGCAGTTGAGCTGAACTATCTCTCCTTCCTTTTATGTTTCATAATAAGGACTTCTAAAGCCTCATTATGCTTTGATTCTGACTTCAATTTTACTGTAACAATTGTTTAAACTTTTGAAAACCACTAGAGCTCCACAATCGACCGAAGCACTGAAGCAAAAAGAGGGGTGCCACTTGCCTCAAATGCCGCTCTGTGCTGGAAGGTACATGCTGTAACCTGATCAGGAAACTGAACCAATTCAGCTCTCACTTTTAAAAACAAACACATTTGTACCAACACTGGGTAGGAGGCTGGGAAAAAAAAACACAAAACAGTACAGCACTACATATGTGTAATGCTTTTCAGAGGCTCAAGTAGCTTCTGAAGGCCTGAACTGATCACGAAGCTGGCTTAGACTGTAGGTAGCAACATGTTTAAATCCAGTCTATCCATTTTGTTCTTAAAACTCCATTTGTTTGCCATTTGTCCTAAATAAAAATACAACCTCATGTATTTTCAGCATAAAAGCTTATCTACTTCTTGTATTTAAAGACGCTGATCCTTTCACCCAACTTCTCATCCTTTAGGATATCCTTTGAACTGCTTCACAACAGTTGCAAACTGGTTCACAAACTAATGCAAATGAATCTGCTACCTGTATCCCTATGACTGCTTTCCTGGTAACCTGTGCTTTCACTCCTGAAAGAAATATGCTGAAAAGCATAATGTGAGAAAAGCTGTCAAGTATACATTCATACAGTGGGCACACAGACTGAGTAGTAACTGTTTCTAACACAAAATCGATTCTAGAATCCCGTCAAGTTTTGCAGACGCCAAAAACTGAAATCTGAAAGTTACTTCTTGCCAGCAATGCTCCTTTTATACAACAGAAATACAAATTACATAAGTGATCTGGTAACATCTGACACGTTGTTTTTTTCCTAAGATTTACTAAAACATCAGAACCGAGATCCAATCCATACGGCTACATATACATTTATGTATGCATCAGTGCTCAAAAGTAAAACTGAATTTCATAAGCTTTGCTGCAAAATTAGTTAATAGGTTTTTAGTACTTCTAAGCTAAAAGAATTATTCACTTATTATCACTTACATACAATTAAACAACCTATAATTATATTGTATGTTGTTTGATATTGTGCCAAAAGCACCAGAAGCATTGATTCCCCTGGATGGCTCCCATTCTGCAATCAACCTGATAAGCAAAACGCAGGACCTTCCTCTCTATGAGCTTTTGGGACAGGTCAGTACCAGTATTACATTATTAACGTGGAGACAATAACGAAATAAAGCTGATTAAGAAGAAACACTTCGTGAAATTTAGGAGCAAGCATTACAACTACATATACTCTCAGGTGGGAAAAATTTTGAACAGCCTTATGGCATCAGTGTGAACACACAACTAAAACTGTTACTGTGACAAGCAGATCCACCAGAAACGTAAGAAGAGCTCCCTTGGGACACCTTGCTTTCAGACAGAACACAGGGAAATCCTTCTCCTCACTCTCCCCATAGCAGCAATTCCCTCTGGAGCAAAGGCCAGGTAAATGCCCTGCATTGTGCAGGTGCCCTGTGGCATCTGGCTGTTTTTCTTCCTGTGCTAGCCAAGTACAAGACAAAAGCCCCAGCTGATTTCTGTGCAAGAAGAGAGAACAGAAGGAACTTCCCTATCTCTCCCTACATATCTTCTGGGAACATATCCCCACACAGATCTGATGGGAAACTCTAATTTCATCCTAAAAAAAAAAAAATAATTAGGAACCAATTATCACAGAAGTAAGATAAAAAAGATTAAAAAAAAAACAAAACAAAACTCACTACACTACCAATGTTTGAAAAGCAGACCTCTCACTCCTAATATAGCTTCTTCAGCCAGATGCTGTAATTAAGTAACATGTCCATGGCCAAGTTGCTTTTCTTGTCACGGAAATAATTATGTCATAACCATCAGGGGTCAGACGATGCATAAGCACCTACTCAAACTGGAAGCACGAGCCAAACAAAAACAGAAACAACATGTATCCCCATATTTTCAAACAAACGCAGTGACTCTTAAACCCAGGGCAGCGTTCAGGAAACAAAGTAACAAGCAGATGGTGTGAAAAACAAAAACAATTAATTGATTCTTACATAGATGCCACTATCGCCCTAGCGCCCCAGTCTCTTGCTAGAACCTAAGCCTAGATCTGATTATATCGTTCCTCTGCGTGTAACCAGTTCGTCCTCCTTTGACAGACCCAGAAACAACCTTAAAAGCCAGAAGGCCTCAGGTAACGTGACACATTCAGCCAACTGGCAAACTGCAACCTACTGCAAAAGCCCGGGAGTCGCTTATGCATTTGTACACTAGATAAGCCAACAAAAGAGCCCTCGCTGAGGTGGAGGGATCGTTGTGTATCGTTTCAGAAAACACAGAAAGCAGAACCTCTGGTTTAGGCGAGTAACTGCAGGCATGGGCACAGCTGGCGAGCACGGCCTGTCCTCCCCCCGTTCCCCCAATCATTTATTTAATCCCAGCCGGGAAGAAGAACAACAACCTGCACGCACCCGGATCCAGGCGGGATGCTGCCGCGGGGTCGGCCTCAGCCCCCCGCTGCCGTCGGAGCCGCTCCCCGCGACAACTCCGACGCCGTGTCCCGCGACGCCGTGTCCCGCGACCCCGGCCCCGCCGTCAGCACCCCGCGGGCCGCCCGGGGCCGGGTGCTGCGGGCTGTACCGGGGGCTGAGGCCCCGTCGAGCCCCCAGGCCCGCCTCCCCCCGCCGCGCACGGGGGGGAACGGGCAGAACGCGCTCAGCTCTCCCCTCGGAGGGACGTTCCCCGGAGCCGGAGGCTGCCCCCAGAGCCCGGTACCTGGCTGCGGCCCTAGGGGTGCCGGGGCTGCGCCCCCGCCATGCCCGGCTCCGGCTGCTGGAGGCCCCGACGCCAGCGGCTCAGTCCGGCCCGGCCGCCATGTCAGCCGCGCGGTGCATTGTGGGGCGCGGGCGGGCGGGGGAGCCCCGGGGCGGGCGGCGCTGCCGGCGGGGTGGTGGGCACGGGCCGGTCCGTCCCAGCCCTGCTCCGGGTCGCTCGTCCGGGATAAGAGCCTCGCTTCCCACCTTCGCGGCTGTTCGCCCCCCGCCCCGCCCCCGCCACGCTAGAGCAGCAGAGGGGGAATGAAGGAAGCAGCTGCTCCATTTTTTCCACTAACGTACCCCATTTTTTTTCTTCCATTTTCCCTTTTTTTCCCATGCCGGGAGAGCATGCCCGCCCCCTCCCTGTGCAGTCGGGCAGACCTGGAGGGTTTAACAGCTGATAGAGGTGTTCATAAAACGTTTAGATGTGGTGCTGAGGGACGTGTTTTAGTAGGGAGGTGGTCTCGTAGGTGACTAGGAGGTCTTTTCCTACGCTTGTGATTCTATGATTCACCGTGGCTCCTTGAGAGTCTGCTCCTCTCCACAGCCCTGGCCTCAAAGCTGTCCTTCCCCCTTCCCCTGCTCCACACGCTGACATTTGGTGGAGGAATGCAAGCGTGTTCCACATAAAGCTCAATCTCTGCAGGCCTTCCACATCCCTGGGATGCGGAGGGAAAGGAACCGCTGGCTCCCTGGCCTTGGCTACAAAGCCGTCTCTGGCCACAGCAAGGGACAGCACCTTGGCCAGCATGTCTGCTGGCACTTGGGCAGGTCTCAAGAGAGAAGGGCTGGCCTGCTGGGCTCCTGGCAGTGCTGCAGGGTGACCTAAAGGAATTGGCAAGCATTTGAATAAGACAAATATTCCAAGGAACCGGTACGGTGCTACCTCTCTTGGCAGTGAAATGCCTCATTGGCACTGCCTAGCTCAGGGGAAGGAGGCCTGTCCATAAAAACAAGGGATGTAAGAGACTGTTGTTGAACTACGGAAGAGGTTAAAAGGAAATTATTAAAAATAACACTGATAATGGTGCTGAAAACACTTTCTTAGATAGTCTGTAGGCAAATGAAAGTTGCAATATGTGCAATTCTGGATGCCACGAGCACTGGCAAGACGTACCTTTGCTATGCATTGTCAATTCAGTGCAATCCTTAAAGCTAACCTGCTTTCTTTCTACTACACTTGAAGCTCAAATTTTACAAAATGAAGAATGGGTACCTCAACGTTTTGCTACTTGGAAGTTGTGCAGAGCAGACCTTACGGAACATGGGCCTAATCCAGTCAGCAGTGACAAGAAGTGCAGTGCCGCAGTGCTGTCCAAGGGCAGCTGAGGTCAGCTGGGTAGTGGCTTCAAATCAGTCCTATTAGACAAAGATATTGATTAGGTTTGGTAAGTCAAAAAGTAAATTGTAGAAATGACTAAATTTAACTTGCTGCTGGATGCAGTGCTCCTAAATCAATATTTAGACATGCTACTGAGCAAACAGGCACCAGTTTGCAAAACTGACTGGCACTTTTCCTACAAGCTCAACTTTGTTGAAAGAATCTGATATATTCCAATAATTTAGTTCAAATAGTTGAATGGACTTGAATAGAAAACGTTAATGCAATTTTGCCATGAAGACTTGAATCAGTACAAAACCAAGTCACTGTGTGTATTCGGACACAATTCTGCATTCTCTGCTGATGTTGAACATTTTATTGCAGGGAATAGTATAGATACATGGCAGTAAAAGAGGAAGCTGAATTTCACTGCCAGCTGGCCATCAATTAAAGAAATCTCAATTCAGTGCCATTGATCAAAACTCTTCAGATACTGGGCCGAGACTGTAGGAGAAAATGTCATTCTGAAAACAAGGGAATTTTGCATAGAAAACAGAGACAATAAAGATGAGGCTTGTAGGAAGCAGATTTTATAGAGTCCCTTTTCAGAGCAAAACCTTGCTTGTACCATGATGCCTTATTTGTTGTCCCATAGCTAAACTGCTATGTAGTTATACCTAAAAATAGTGGAAAAGTGTATTGCAAGTTTATTTTTATGTTTTTCTGGCAAAAAGCTTAAATTATTTTAATTGTTGGAATTATTTATAAACTCTTTTTAGAATTAATTCATTTTAATTTCTGTATTTAAAAGCATAAAGTATTTTAAAGCCCTAATCTACACCTTCAGCTGTCTCTGAGATTCTTTAAAGCTTCTGAGGTGATTTGTTTCTAAACTGAAGAAATCACACTTGGTTCATAGTCAGTGCTACAGGCAGGAAGGTGCACAGAAATATAGAACTTACCTGTGAAGATTAGATGAGAACTTCAGATTCTCAGCACAATGTATTTTCCCTATAGACAGAACGATGAAAGACTTTTCATCCATGTAGAACATTGCATGATTTCTTGATGTTGGACATCTGCTTAAGCTGAAATACAGAAAAGCATACAAAATTTGAAATGCTTAAAAACTATCATTAAATCTTTCAACTAATACAGTTTTTTTTTCCCTTACAGCAATGCCACTTATGCTTTAATCTCCCAACCAAATTTAATCAAGATGTCAAAGATCTGCCAAAATACTCAGTCAAAAAAAAAAACCAAAAACAACAAAACCAACACAGATTACAAAATGTGATTTGCTCTTCAAAAGATAGGTTTCCAATATGCCTTGGATGTACTACTTAACTGGGGTCTGTAAATCACTACATTTTGCTTTTCTTTGCCAAGAAATACCAGAGTCAGGCATGGACGAATGGTCTTTTGGTCCAAGAAGAAATCAATGACCATCAAATGCTTTCTATGGTTGTTACTTTATATATACAAATTCTTTTCCCTCAGCAGGCATCAAAGAAAATGCTGTAAATTGTTATTTTTTCTTGTAGACAACTCAAGAATGGCATCGGTACACTAATCCTTAGGCACTGGCATGGCTCTAAAAACCTGAAAGCTTTGGTAACAAATTCAGATCTTAATGCTTCTTAAAAGCTCCTTGGTAATGTTCTATCTCCTACATCATCCTGTCACTCATTACAAATGAAGTCCTCACAGGGAAGTTCCTGAAGGTCTCGCTAGCAGTATTCCATTTAACATGATATTATGCATGGCATGTTTGTAATTCTCAGGTTTTGCTGACTGTATATCATGACTCTTGCTCTGAGCACTTGTATCAGTAACCACTAGCAACCAAGCCACTGATATCCTTTGACATTACACCATGGTTACTAGATGCTATAGTTAGTATACTAAAAAAAAAAAAAAAAAAAAGCACTTGCAAACCCATCAAAAATCACAGGACTCCCTTATTTTCCTAGGACAAAATTAAAGTGAATCTGTACATCTGGCATTCCATAGAAGCATACAATCTTGCTATTTTGGGGCCAAAGAACTAGCACTTCAATTCAGGTTGGACCCTTAAAGGGCCTCACTTGACACACCACTACTGCAAGGAAATACTGTTTTAGTATTTGGCTGTTCCATAAATACCTGCCCGTGAGGTCTTGCATGGACAAAGATTCTGCTAAATTATGGTTGGATTAGATGACCTTAGCAGTGCTTTCCAACCTTAAGGGTTTTATGGTCCTGTGCTCTTTGCAAGATCCAGACTGTTGCAAAAGCTTCGTTTGCAGCAGTCTCTTCTTTCCGGCAGGGCTTTGCTTTTGTGGCAAGTGTTTGCAGCTGGGTCGTGCAGCATGCTAGATCCTGAGGGCAGTGTGGAGCACAAGCCTTCCTCTTCCTTCCCTAAAGTTTTTCTCATTCCTCTAGCCATGCTCCTTGCAATTACAGCACTCCTGCTCTTAGCATTTTCCGCTACTCAGCAGAAAGAGACTGATTTTTACACTTTTAAAGTTGTAAACATCAGGGGCAAACTAGTATCTCTGGAGAAATACAGGGGCTCGGTAAGTGCACGCTCCTTGCACGTCTGCGGAAACCAAGGGGGGTGGAGAGATTGGACATTAACTAGATGCACGCAGATAGATTTGCACTGATCTGGAGCGTTGCCTGTGCTTGCTTTGATATCGCTCCATAGGCCTTTGCACTCTTTAAATAAAGCGTCCGCAGGTCTCACCTCTGTGTGTCAGAGTGTTCCTTCTGCAGGCTGCTCGCTGTATACGTGGCAGACGGAATGCCTGTGCGCCTGTCCTTTGTGCAGCAGGATGAATTGCACTGGATTGCAGCTATTAAACTTGAAGCATGTTACCTTTGTACATACTACTTTTGGAACTTATTTCTGCCTTTTAACTGCATGAGTTTTAGTAATTTTTCTCCTGGATTCCATTCCTTTTAAAGTTCTGCATTAAAAAAAAATTAATCAGTTGTTAATGGAGTTAACAGATTTCACCATAATTAGTAATACAGTGGTAAAAGATGAATTATTTATTGATAAATGTTATTTTTGTGTAAATGCATTGTGAAAATGTAGCACAGCATGCTATATTCCACTTGTTAATTTTAGTATAACAACAAGATGAACAAGAAACATTATTTTTATGATGTCTTTAAATTGCATTTATGTGTTACCAGAGTTCTGGTACAGAGTTCTAGACAGAGCTTACCAGTTTAAAAACAATCGCCCTGAATGTAATCTAAATGTTTTCCAGTGATTTGATGATTTAAGATGCTTAGTACCTGTAGAAGGGAAGAGAGGTTAGAATAAGAAGAGGGGCATAAAGTTCTTGTAGACAGATTCAGAAATTAGAAAAATAAAACAACATAAAGCCCCCAACCTCCACCCCTTAGTGCTCAAGAGAGGCATCTTACGTGATGCTACCAAAAAAGGTAGGCACTGCTTTCACTTTCACTCTTAGTCCCAGCTTTGTGTTTCCATCCTCCTTTTCACCTTTCTCAGGTACTTCACTCAGATTATTGAGTCCACTGGTCCACAATGGTGAGTCACTAAAACATTTGCAGGAAGACAAAAGGACCCATGGGAGGAGAGGTACATTTTCCTGAACTGCTGAGTAAAGAGAAATACTGATGGATTTAAAACAAATGAGAGGCATTAAACTCTACCTGGTCAAAGTCCTCCTCCATTCACAATTTGGTTAGAAGACAGAGCAGAACTGGTCCTATGCACACTCAAACATCTATCTTGGAAAAAAAAAACATGCAATCCATGCAATATTTGCTTTAATTGTTTTTAAAAAGAGTTCCTTCCAAAGTCTCTGTCAATAAAACCTATTACAAGGGCATGTTTTTTTCTGCAGGCCATCTATGAATCTGAATAAGCAATTACCACCTGCAGCTTTACTTCAGAGCCAGAATCCACACAGAAAAGAGTAAAGGGGGGGGGGAACTGGAGGCACTATTTCCAGCCACCCTGCAGAGTTTTGTGGCTGTTTGCCCCCACCCTAACAAGTCACTGAGCCTGCTCTGGTATCTCATAACTGCATTAGATTAGGAGCATGCATCTCTGTCTCCACTGGTGCTATGACAGCATGCCATCCTCATGGAGTAACTGGTTTTGTAAGGGGGAGATCTAGAGCCATATCTTGGAAAAGGTTAACACCATTGGTGGATGTTCCTCCTTGATCTCTGCTAAGCCTTATAGAAGAACGTATTCTAAAACAGGTGATGATCAGCTTCTACATGGAGAAAAAGGATTTGCATTCAGAGATCCTATCAATATTCACTCCAGCTGCTCTTTTTGAATGCATATGTAGAATTTTACACTACTTTATAATAATAAGCCACCCCTCGTTGTGCCATTATGTCATCAGAGTTCAGTATCAAGAAAACAAAGGTTAATTAAACACTTATTTCTTAGCATAAACCTACTTAAATCTGGATAAGTGAAGTTAAGATGTAGCTTTATCATAATATTTTGAAGCAGTTAAAAGAACACGAGTATTATACTCCATGCTATGTATGTGCTGCTGGTACTTTAAAGTGAGCGAGCGCGGCCCCAGTTAGCCCTTGGAACAACAGTCTGCTAATTGCTGAACCAGCTTTTAACAGCATTAAGCTTTCTGGCAGATGTAGAGAAAACATTTCTTCAGCTCAGTCATTCAGCTAATTTATTTAAATAATTATTTAATTTGTAGTCTAGAAGCTAACCAAGAATTGAAAAAAAAAATCAGAAGGTTTCCAGAGGAGACAAGAAAAGTCTGTAAATTCTAAAAACACAAGAGCCATGCTGAGTAGAAATAAACAGTGCAATTCATGACTTGCAGAATCTTTCTTCAATAACTCATTATTAATCTAAATTATTAAGTATTCAGACCATAGGGATAATTGTTCTTGCCAAGAAAAAAAGTGAGACTGACTGATGTTAATTCAATTTCCATTCAAGTGCATCTTGATACGAATTAGAAGTACCATTGTACATATAGTAAATAAGAAATTACATTTTCAGAATGCTAGAAATTCGGTATACATGCAACAAATCTGATATGATACTACATCTGCCTGAAAGCATAGGAGAGGAATACTACAACTGAAAAAAAAAAAAGCACCATAAGTGCAATAGATCAAAAAGCTGGCTGTTTTACTCCATTGCATGAGAATGTGATCTTGCTATGCTTTATCCAGGCTACCATACTGATGCTGATCTGTTTACTTTAAACATGAGGAGTGGTGATGATTGGCTGAAAAGAATCAATGGGATGCAGATAAGATTTATTTTACCAGAACACCTGGAAATCTAGAAAGCTTATATTTTATCATCTCTATTGGATGTGCTCTAAGTAAAAGGCAGTATTCTTTCCAAAAATACATCTGGGAGTCAGAAATCTCACATCAGCTGTTCCC
>PPHD01002281.1:25510-36830 GCA_002909625.1 Bambusicola thoracicus | reverse complement strand
TCATGAAATTTAAGTTAATATGCTTCTCTGCTGTTGGTTACAAAATTATACAGGTGTTTCTAGACAGCCTAAATTTATTATGTCTTATGATTCAAGTAAAGGAAAACCAATCAAGGGGATTCTTGGCTTTGAGTACACAGTGGTCTAAAATCTCAGAATGTTTTTCTCATTGCAGAAATGCACCAGCTACTAAACTGCAGCCAGTTAAGTTTCAGTTTGCAAGGAGGAAAACATGAGGTCAGTTCTGAATCATTTTGTCCACATAAAGGTATGTTTGGATCCGGAAGAATCTTTGCTTTAGAGACAGCTTTTTACAGTGTCTATAAGGGTTTCATGTCTGAGCGTCACAAAAACGGTTAACCAGTACATTGTAAAAATAACCATAAAACTCTTTGTCTTTGAGGTGATAAATTCACGTGTTTAGATTTGTAGGATATTTTATCTAGTTTTAACTTTTTTTTTTTTTTTCTCATTAATACCAGTAATTTACGGAGCCCAAAGATTTGCTCTTCTTACTGTTAGCACCTGAAAAGAGTAAATTTTCTATCATGATTACGGCTACAGCTGATAGAGCATATTCACTGATTGAACCTTAGCCTGGCTAGGATGCAGACTGTGGGATTTCTTATGTTCACATTACAGGAGGATATAATGAAAATACTGTGAGTAGCTGAAATTTTGCACCAGTGCTGTGGGGATTTTTTTGGACCAAGCAACCTAACGCTGCTCCTCGAAATGACCACAGGATGGCAGTAGGTCGTAAAGATATAAAAGTTGTTTTAAATATGGTTTCAATCTGTTTCACTGATGTGAAAGTAGTAAGTCTTTTAATACTAGCTGTTAATCAGATTCCTGAGAGGACCACTGATATGAGTGGATCACCCCTATCAAACTGGTTCTTGAGGAGTGACCAGCAAGGACTTCAGAGGCAGGCTGGATGTGGATGTGTGAAATGGGTTCAAATGAATCTGACTGCAGGATTCGGGCGTTGATGAAACCAACTATAGAAAGGTAATACACAATGAAAAATAGAAAACTCATACACAAAATAGAAAGTTGATACACAGTGGGTACTTGAATTGTGAGTGAAGTAAGGAGCTCATCATAGTAATGGGGAAAAAATTAAAAAACTTTAATTTTAAAATGCAAAGCACTATAAGGTACGTTCATAAAGCAGGTCAAGCTTCAGTAACAAAACGATTTTGCAAAGATGTTGAAAGATACAGGCCATGGGTTTTTTTGTTTTAATGTTTTTATAGTTTTGGCGTTTGATTTGGAGATTTGAACTGCTGGCAATTTTTTTCTGGCAGATACAGGGTTTGGGGAAGCACTAAGAGAAGCTGGAAAGTAATTTCAGATATGAGAGTCATGTTGGTGATGGTGCTCAATAGGTGTGTGGATTTAAAAGAAAAACAAAACAAACAAAAAACCCCATTACTTAGGAAGGAAGCCAACCTTCCTGGCTTACTGTGCCAATAGAATGCTTGAATCCATTATCCTTCCTAAAGTTTTTACTTCAGAATGTAAAAATGAGTTTCCCAATCAGTTATCCCTTCTTTGTGTAAGCAGGTGGTTAACTTAAACACATATTTAAAGAATATAAACATGAAAATGTCTTTATATTAACACTGTATTCACTCTGGAGTGGATCTCTGAACTTGTCTGGCTTATACTTCAACAAAAATAACTCTGTTAAGCATGGCGATACCAAACTTAAAAATCCTGCTTGGGAGAACTGCTAGGATCAGAGATCACACATACAGGCCTTTCTCTGTTCCCTGCTGAGCTTCTGCCTACCTTGTCTCTTACCAAGTAGCTGTGTGGTAGTCATTCCTATTGAAGTTTTCTGTCAAACCCTTCAGAGCAAGCAAGTGTATTTAAAACATATATATTCTCTTGATGTATTTAACTATAGCACTTGGTTGGTACCTGCAGAATTGGTGTGCACTGAAAACAAGGGGGTCCTTACTCTCTCCTGACCTAGGCAGCACTGTTTGCGCTGCAGAATGCTGCCAGTGGAATAAGTCCATAGCTGGACCACTGGTAAAAGAAATTTCTGGGTCTCCTCCACATGATAGATTTTACTAATAGAGCCCAATCTTACAAATTGATGGTTTTCTTCCTTAAAAGGGCAAAAAACACACGTTAGGAATTCATCTCTTTCATCAAAAGCATTGGGAGTTTTAAAAAGCATTTCATTTTGCCAAATGGGATTGTTTCTATATAGTTTTATAGCACATTACGGAAAGAAAAGATTGATAGCACTTTAAAACAAACACCTTTGGAGAGGCTTCATTTGACAGAGGAAGAATTTAGGGCATGTCCAGAAATGGCCATTTTGAGATTTTTTTTGCAAACTCAAGCCTCCACTGTTCAGAAATCCTACTCTTTGCTTTTTTTTCTAATTATGCACTTGTCTTATAGTTGTCTTATAGTCAACAGTGACATTAGGCCAGTGAGCTTGTCTACTTGCTGTTAATTTAGTTTGCTCACCTGCTTGATTTTACACTACCAATTGTTGGGCTGTCTGGGCTGTATTCACAACATTCTTCAGGAATATCCTTAGAAATAAACTATAACAGCAATATTTTTATTTTTATAACAGCAATATTTTTTGGTTATTGTTGACGTATTCCTAATGTCTACATTAGGAACATATATCTAATACATCCTAACAATGCATGTTACTATTCAGTTTTGCAGTGCTGTTGAAATATACCAGGTCTAGAAGGAGGGAGGCTGGGTCGCTTCTAAGATCCTTGTTTACAAACGGCTGTTCAGGGTGCATCTTACTGGATTTGATTGATTATATTTTCTTTCCTAGCATTTGTGTTACATACAGACTGAAATGTTGAATTAGAGCTAATTGTAGAAGTTTTCAAGTCAGTCTGCCTGGTCCACGGAGAACAGAAAAGTAATATTGTCCCGGCTTCTTGGTTTTGAGCAACCACTATGCTAATATATAGACTTAAATGTTTTTCCTTGACAATGATGGGGATATCTGCCACAGGAAGGACTGTTTCTTTCATAGAATCCTAGAACGGTTTGAGTTGGATGAAACCTTCAAGATCATCTAGTTCCAACCTCCACTGCTGTGGATGGGGTTGCCAACTACTAGAACAGACTGCCCAAAGCTTCATCCAGTCTGATGGGGCATCCACAGATTCTCTGGACAGTCTGTTCCAGTGCCTCGCTACCCTCTGAGTAAACAATCTCTTCCTACTGTTTAATCTAAATCTACCTTCTTGTAGTTTAAAGCTGTTACCCCTTATCCTGTCAGTGTACCCCTCCATAAAGAGTCCCTCCGTGGATTTCCTATAGGCCTCCTTTAGATATTGGAATATGGCTATGACGTCTCCCTGGAACCTTCTCTTCTGTAGACTAAACAACCATAGTTGTCTCTGTCTTTCTCATACGAGAGGTGCTCCAGCCCTCTGATCATCTTTGTGGCCCTCTTCTGGACGTGCTACAAGATATCCATGGTTTCCTTTTGTGGGGGCTCCCACAGCTGAGTGCAGTACTCCAGATGGGGTCTCACGAGAAAGGAGAAAAAAGAAATGAGTTGTGAGCGAAGCCCCGCAAAGCATCTGTTCTAATTAGGTGCAATTCTCCCTGTGGAAGGATTTGAGAATGTGTATTGATATGTTTGGAATCCAAACCATTAGGTCGTCACTTGAAAATCCCATTGCTGCTCATTAGCAACTAATCAAAAGCCAAACACTTCCAGAAAAGAAGCATGAAGACAAACCTAGAGTAGTGCTATGTTTAAACACATGCGGTAGGATTGAATACATCACAGATGAAGCAATAGTGAATTGATCCATTGCATCTATGGAAAAAATATCAGTAAAACACAGTGTTACTGTTCAAGTTTTAAATAGTAGGAATCCACCCATTGTTGTCCCAGGTGGACTCCGCTTCACTACAGTGCCCTGCAGCAATTCGAAACATACTTTCTCTCCCTTTTCCATTTCTGCCATAGCAAAAGAAGTTACGGTATGTCCATTTGGTGTCTTCCTCTGGCCACTTGAGAGAGTTCTTTTGTACCCGCGGCTAAAAGAGAGTTGTCCTAGTGCTGGTCCTGAGCTAAACTCCACCGAGATGACAAACAGGTAGACGCCTTTGTGCGGTGCTTTAAAGTAGCCATGCTCAGGGAAATAGCTGTTTCCGTAATTGAGGTACGTTTCGTTAAATCTCAGAGCTTTCTCTTTATCCTTTCTGTCTGAGAATCCCACATGGAATGCTACTGATGAGTCTGAAAAAGAGAGAAAAGCAGTATTTTAACAGTGAGCAATCCTCTTCCCAGCTGTTGTTTTATACTTGCTCAGGAGCCTAAGTCACGATGGAAACTTTCATTTTATCAGGTGCTGTGCAACCAATTAGTAATTACAGATGAAGTCTTTTTGAACACATTATCTATGATCCAAAACACCTTTCCTCTTTCAGACAACAGCACAGGTACCTGTGTATGCAACTGTCAAAAACACAAGCTCAGGAAGACCTAAAATTAGACCAGTTCACACGGTAGGAAAAAAAGAAACTGAATATACTAAATGCTTTTTGTCATGAAAGCTCTTTTTTTCTAGTCCTTCTTGCCCAGAGCTGTTAACAGAAGTAGGGAGTTTGTAAAGACGTGCATCTCTGAGTTAACTACCTGAGCCTGTTCTGATGCCTTCTCTCAAATTACATACACTGTGAGACTGAAAGTGCCCAAAACAGGCACAGAAGCTTTGGCAGAAAACTTGCTTTGTGGGGAGCTTACATGCACACAAAGCTGTGAAATGCTGTGGTTTACTGAAAGTCAGTTGGGTTGCTTCCAGTCTCGATCTGAGACTGGGGTCTTTGCTTCACGTGTGAGAGTACTGCACTGCAGCCCCTAGAAGCCTGCTTACCTCAGCTACAAGGATAGGGTGCAAAAGGTGGGAGCATTCTTATTGTTTCAGCCTCACGGTCATTGATATGGATGAATAAACTTTACCAATTACTTCTAACAACCAGATTTATTATTAAAAAGAAATACCATGTTCATTTGAATTTTTAGGACTGAAAAGGTTGTTAGGAGTTCTGTTTGCATATATTTGCAGTAGTTTGTAGCTTTCGGACTGTTTTCTTATGTGTTTTCAAATTAGTTGGAAAGTCCTCTTGCAGTTCTCTTTTTTAGAGAAGTAGTCAAGCACAAATAAAAAATCCTCACCCAAAGAAAAGATTCATTCAGTGTGATCCTGTGACATGAATAGGCTTTTGTTTTTCTGTTAAAGAATGTTCCTTTTTTTTTTTTCTTTTTTTCAAGTAGTATTTTTACGTTAGAGTTCTTAGTAGAAAGATAAACATGCTTTAGAAAATACTTCTGTTTTGCTGGCACTTAAGACATCTTATTCTTGGGAAAGAAGCAAAGCCAATAGTAGCTTAACTGCAGGTTTTTGTTCTTGTTTTTAAAATAAGGGTCAGAAATAGCTGAGGGAAAAGAGATGTAGATTGATAGAGTTGAAGAAACAACTGATTATAGAGGCTAGGCAGATATCACAGCAAAACACAAGGCTCAGTGACTTTTCCTTTAAAGTGATTGTAAGCTTTCTAGATCTGCATTCAGTTGTGTGGGTAGGTAAAGTGGTTAGATCAGGGTCCTAAGAAAGGCATGAAGGTGAGACCAGGAGGAAAAAATTGCACTCTTTGCTGTCCTGAAAACAATTTGAAATATGTCCTTTGCTTATTCATTCTTAACTACGGTTTTGCAGCACAGTTGCCTAAAGGGGCTGATTTTTGTTGTGTATTGTGTGTCCATAGCAAGGGCTGAATCATAAAAGCCAGTGGTAGAACTGTGGCACTTGTAATTACATGGCGCTTTTGGCAAACTGATTCATCAGTGCACTATAAGCCAAAAACCTACCTTTGCCCTGAGAGAAAGATTGTTCTCTGAGCAGTTGTGCCTGTTCTTCTTGCACAAGTTATTACAGTTAATTTAATGTATCTGTCCAGACTGACAAGAATTTGATGCTTTGAGTATATCCCTTCCAGACTCAAATAAGTGAGAAAGAAGCAAATCCATGAGGCCCAGCGTTCCCCATCAGCTTGGAAAGAGAAAAATATTATTCCACAAACATCTGCAAACAGAATTTGGGTTCTAAATATCTGAAGTTGAATTAATTCAAGGCCAATTACTCAGCAGCTGTAATGGGTGTGTGTTTTTTTTTTTTTTCCAGGCTTTGAGCAAAAGTGTACCAGTGTATTGACTTGATTCTCAATCAGTTTATTTAGATGGAGAGGCAGAGATATCAAAATATCTTCCTTAAACATCCCACAGGATATCTGGCAGGTTGCAATTTATATGCTTTTGAGGGAACGAGCGTGACTTACAGCAGGGCCCAGATAGAAGCTAGACCTGCACGTGAGCAAGTTAGATAAAAGAACCTACCTTTTTCCAGCAGTTCGGTCTGCACTCTATTTCTTCCACTTACTATCTGTGTATTTTCTCTCTGCTTCTCAGGCTTTTTTTTGTCTCTTTGCTTGTCTTGTCCTTTCTCTTGCCTTCTCGCTTTTCTGGTAAGCATTGACTGAATCTTTGCAACATCCAGACTTATATTTGAGACAAGTAATTCTTCATCGCTTCCAAATAGCTTTTTGAAAATCAGCAGATGTTTTTCCAGCTTCTCTTTCATTGTTGCTAAATCTCCTGAGATCATTTCCACAGAAATGTTGAGTGGCTCTACTACATTTGCAATTGTATGATTGCAGCAGACACTCATGTCATTTCTGGATTCGTGTCTCTTGATTGCCAGACTCAGATGCTTGATGTCATTCTTCAGAGTCATTATGTCATTATACGTTGAGCTATGCAAGGATTCATCTTTGGAAGCCTCATAATTAGGTTCCGTGTGTTCTACACTGCTGAGCTGATTAGCTTCATCCAGTATAGAGAGTGTCTGAGTTTCCTGTTTGGGGCGCTCTGAAGATGCATGAACATGGTGATTGTTCTGTTGTCCTCTCTCCAAGTGATGGAATCTCTTTACAAGAGATTCTAAAGTTGCATTTTGGTTTTGGAGTTTATTTGAGATCTCTTTCAGAAATTCCTGCAGCTGAACTACTGATGGTATTAGGGTACTAGGATCTTCCTCAAACAGGACTTCCATAAACTCTTCTCCCAGTAAAGCCTCCAGCGCAGCTTCATGCCGCATGGCGTCTTCTAAAAGTGAGCCGAAAGAACTGTTGAGGTACTTGATGTGTCTGTGAATTTCTTCATCCTTCTTCTTCAAGAGGCCTATGTCTTCTGAAAAAGACGCAACTTGCAACTGAAGCTGTCTGTTTTCTTCTTGACGGAGGCTAAGGGACTGATGGATGAGCGGAAAGGCTGAGGAGAGCTCTTCGATTTCATTCCTCAAGAGATCTTTGAAAACAGATTCGAACTGCTTCACATCCTTTGATTGTTGGCCTTCGAGGAAGTAAGTGATGTTCTTTAAATCTTCCTCAAGTGTGTCAGTGCCAGAAGGTATCTTCTGGCAATTACATTCCTCCATATACCTCAACAGATCTGAATAGTTTTCCTGAAGATTTGAGAGAGTGTCATTCATCTCTGATATCTGCCTTTCCATTGCTGCTTTATTTTCTTCAATAAGAACTGATTTCTCCGTTAAAGTTATTGAAAAATCTTCAGGCCTATACTTTGAGATATTCTTTTTCAGCTCCTTAAACCATCTCTCTAGAACTGCGATGTTCTGAAAGGCCACATCTGACTCCATGTAGAGGTCTTTAAGCTGTTTTGCATGCCCTGCCAGCATGTCATTTATTTGTCTGATGGCTAACTGTGTAGTTTCATCTTTGGGACCGTGATGCGAGGAGAGTTCTGTTAAACTTTTTTTCAAAGTCTCAAATTTATTTTCAAGATTGTTTTGCTCGTGTTGCAGATCTGTTATGTTGTTGTTCAAAGCTGAGTGGTGGGACTGCTGCATCTTGTGATGCTTCTTCAGCCTCGTGTCAGTATCTGCCCTAATTACAGTGAGGTTATGCTGAATACTAGCCTGCTGCATTTGCAGTTGATTTTCTATATCTCTTCTTATTTGATCAACTTTCACCACGTTTTCCTGGACTTTGGATTCAAACTTGGTTCCCAGCTCCTGGAATTCTTTTTTAGGCACAGTGCTCTCTTGGAATCTTTCTATGCTTTTCTTGTTGGCTTCCACATCGTGGGACAGGTTTCTTACTATGTTGGAGAGGTTCTGTAGGCTTCTGTTGAAGCTTGCCCACACTGGGTTCAAATGTTTCCTTAGAAAATTCTCCACATGGGGAAACAAAACTTGCCGCAGAAACCTTTCCTGAAAATCTGTTAAAACAAAGTTAATAATAACAATAATTCTGTTTAAGAAAGCATCTTAATCTGACCAGGGTACCTCAAGAATGTATTTTTCTTCAGTAACTGCCATCTTAAATCCCGAAATCTCAGCACACGCTGAATTTTTTATAATAGCAAAAGTAACCTTATTTAAATCAAGGTTAATGCAAAACATGTTGTGTTTCTGTTTGCAGACTGTAACTTAGATATGTATTGACTGCCCCATTTGAGTCAGAGAAATATTGTATATTTAAATGCTTGTAGAGCAGTTTTATTAGTGGTTGTAACTGCTCATTTTCACAACAGTTCTTATCTGGTGTGCTCTTGCTTATGCAGTTTTTTCATACTGTTATTTATCTGATGCTTTCCATGCTGTCCTTTTTACTTCACAAACTAACGCAGCATCTTAGCATCTGCATATCCTAGGCAAAGACTCAATAACTTGAAAAATCTGTGAGGAATCTGTACTAGTGTGAATTAGACTAAGGCTTGGTTTTGAACCTTAGCATATGAACTGACTTGGAGATCAGTCTGTATCATTAGAAGACGTTTCTGTAAATCAGTGGCTCAGATTAGTGGTTCAAATTCAGTACTCATCAGACCAAATTTTCCACTGCAATATAAAGCAGGAATAATGTTTTAGATAAATGAGCATAGGTTGTATTTTTACTACGTGTACCAATTTGAGATTCAGCACGTCAGGCTATGAGTCTGAAAAGAAGAAGAAAAAATACATCTAAGCTCTGCATCCTCATAGAAAAGAAGCCACGGAAGCAGAATAGCAAGCTAACAAATTAGTATAAGCAATCTGCCTTAACCACAGAATGCAGATTATAAACTTTCTGAAGTGTGTGAAGGAATCTGCTTTTCATAGAATCCTAGAATGGCCTGGGTTGAAAAGGACCACAATGGTCATCGAGTTTCAACCCCCCTGCTATGTTCAGGGTCGCCAACCACCAGACCAGGCTGCCCAGAGTCGCATCCAGACTGGCCTTGAATAATCTAATCTTCATCTAATTTCTCATTTGAACTTCTGCTTGGATTTAATTCATTACTTTGTATTGGAATTGCGCCACTTTTTTTCCCTCTTTGGAAGCAACCTGCAGACCAAGGGATATTAGAATGTATTCTGGTTCTCAGGTTCTCCTTCTGATCTGCATGGTCTTACAGGGCCTGTTGACAGGGTGATAATTCTACATCAGACCTCTCACCTTCGTTGCTCTGGTTCACTTCTAACACCATGCTTGTACCGTTGTTTTCAAATATTCTCTGCAAATCACCTAAGTTGCTGACTGCTTGATGAATATCACTTTGAAGATCATCCAGTAATGCCTCCTGATTCTGAATGACTTCCAACAGCTCTCTTGAATCCACTGGTGTTGACACTAATCACGAGATTCAAAAAGAAAGTGTCATGCAATGGAGTTGCAGCAACACGTATTCCTACAAGACCTGTGAGCTCTAAGAACACCGATGTACTTTTTGCTCTGGAAATCTTGCACGGACATTTAGGGATCTGTTGATTTATAGTAGTCTAACTACAGTTTACTTGCAAACGTTGTTGTTTTTTTTTCAGTGGTGATGGCAACTTTATTTAAATGTTAACACAAGAGCTTCAGCCGTGCTAGACATGATGGTGGTAAAATATTCTTCCTTTAAAACCTCCCCGTGCCATGAAAACATTCTGAAACAATGATTGCTTTCCAGCCAATTGACAGGAAGGATAGCTAAGCTTAACAGCCCAGAATAAAAGGACAGGATGAAAGAGCAGTGCAGGTGTTTCACAAAAGATTCAAGAGCGTAAGGGTTAAGTGTCACCGCTGGTTCTCACTGACGGACCCTTTAACTTGTATCACTCTAAATAAACACATGCTAATTTGAGCCGAAGAATTAAAAGTGTATGCTGAGTTGCAGGAAGCGGTGTATCTTAACTGTGCCATCCCGGGGACCTCTTCCCTTCCAGGATTACATTTGACTTTTCAAGCTAACGTTGTATAAACTTGAGTCTTCTAAAGCAACTGTTTATTCATTCAGGGCTGAGAGCATTAGTGTAAGGAAGACTCTTTCAGGGCTGTAATGCTATCCTAAGCCCAGTTGCTGGAAGGTATTTAATAGCACTACAAGCCACATCATTTGCCATATAGTGAGGAAAGGTGCATCTTGGATATTAGATTGGCAAGATAGAGCACCTGAGGTAATAATCTAGGCTATTTTATAACAATATTCTCAAAGCTACTGGTAGCTGCTCTAAAATGGCATTTTGAATAGATCTTTTTTCTGGTAGGTCTTCTGAAGTGCTTTCCTATGAATCCACTGAGCAGAACAAGGAGTTGAACATCCACACTAATGAAAGGTTTAACCTTTCATTAACCAGCTGGCATTCTCACTAGATATAAGCAATGGTCAGCCAGCATACTATTGTGAAACTTTTGGCTGTTTTCTCAAGAACATTCATATCATTTTATAGCAAAACCCCTCATAAATGCCAGTAAATGATACATAGTTGTGTAAAAACTTTCCCAAGTAATGCTTTCACTGGAGATATTATCCATAGTTTATCATGTTAAAGTAGCAACTGTAAGTCTGTCTTTTGCTCAGGGCAGTGACTTGAGATGTAAGAGAACGGCAAGTAATGTCATACCGTGGTTTGAGAACTCTTCTTCTTGCCGTCCTTTGGTGTGATTTCCTGGCACTGGAATGACATTAGGATCTGCAATAGAGATGTGATACATCTGTGAGAACACAAAAAAACCTAAACCTATAGAGATATAAAGAGGAACTCCAAACTCTTCTGAGGAGCCTGTTTGGGTAGGTGAAATGGACAAAGATCTTCACCTGAATGTTTTTCTTGGTTATGATGCCTTATTTACTATGGGGAATTATATTTTTTATTTCTTCCACTTTTGAATGAAGTGTTCTATTAAATCTTCCAAGTGCTGTGAAGCATTGCATTTTTTATACCATGCTGTGGGGGGGGGGGGGGGGGGGGGGGGGGGG
>PPHD01002281.1:7173-24813 GCA_002909625.1 Bambusicola thoracicus | reverse complement strand
TCCCCCCCCCCCCTTCTATTTAGCAGCTGCTGGTGTCAGTATTTGGCAGTACAGGGAGCTGTGGTGGTTCATAGCATGGAAGGGCTTGTTTTAAACTGGACACTTGGCAATTTCCCTACAAAATTACTTCATCCTCTAAACTAATTTTTTGACATATCACATGCTGGTTTTACTCTCTGGTATCATTACTTTCTATATGGATTTAGGCAGGGATGGAGACTTCATAGGCTTCATAGATGGAGCTGTACATCTGACATCTCCCCTGGTAAACGAATAAACAAATGCTTCTCTCCAAAGGTGAAGATTAGAGGAAAGTGCTGCTGCTGCTAGCCGTGTTTAAGGCTAATTACACCTCCTTCCTGTTGAAAGGCATCAGCGATTTGGGGCACAGCATGCCAAAGAAAGTACAGCATCAATCCCCAAACCAGAGGAACAAATAGGTAAGCTGGTTTTTGCCACTATGAATGTCATTTAGTCTTAAACCTCATGCATGCTCTCTGGCTTTCCTTACCACGTTGTTCACAATCCTTCCCAATAAATCCAGGGCAGCACTTCCACTGCAAAGACTTCAAAACCTTCTGTTTCACTTGATAGACCGGCTTCAGGGCTGTCCTGTACCTGGGGAGGAGGGTGCAGGTGTTAGTGTCCAAGTTACGGTCAGCTGCTATCACGTGGGGCAAATCCACTGACTAACTGTAGGCTGGTGCCAGTGGTGTCCTAGATAACTAATGCAGACTGTGGTTAAGAAGTCTGCCCTAAATTTTATCACTGCTGCTCAGTAAAAACATGTTAGCAGCTGTTGACAGCAACTTTATTTCCTGAGTAAGGTTGCTTTTCAGAACTGCTATTTGCAGCAGGAGGTGTGTGCAGATTCATGCATGCTGGCAGAGTGTAGGTACTGTTCAGTTAGCAGTCTGCATTGGTCGACCTCACCCTCCTCCTCTTTGTTGTCCAGTAGGGATTATTTTCCAACGTGTTGGCACTAATCTGACAGGAGTTTCAAAGAGGTGTTGCAGCGGGCAAGTATCCATAATGATCAGAAACAGAACTGTAATATTTACTGTTATAGAGCCATCCTATAAGCTTTCACCTGTGCTCTTTGGGCAGCCAGTCCTTCTGAAATAAGAATAACCCCTTGGGCAGTTGTATATCTGTGACTGTGAACGAGTCTCACTGATGGTCACAGGCAGAGCTTTTTGGTGTTCTGTTGTTGCTTTTAAGTTGTGTGTGTATCAGGACCTGAAAACCGTGAAAAAGATGTGATTGCTTTTTTTTCCCCCCCCTAAATTAATGTGGGTATATTAGAAAAATCACTTACTTCCCTTGTAGTCCTATACTTGATGGTTTTTAAGGCAATAATTATCCCAGGTTACTTAAATGCCTTTTCATTATAGGTACATAAATCAGTCACGACCTCACCTTGGTATTAAATGAAGTTGGTGCTTAATTTATTTTCAAAGGGTGCCAATAAGCAGTTTTGACAATCTAATCTGGCTACTTCACAGAATATCCCTTTGTCTCTGGTGGTTTCATTTGGGGTGCTTACATGATCTTCTGGCAAGCTGGAGCTCCGTTTGGGCAGGGCTGCTGGGAGTGGACGATGTACTTCTCCTTCATGCAGGCTTCAATGTACGTCACCAGGCGAGACTGCATGAAAGAGCACCAGTTCCTATTGGGGAAAAAGAGGAATCTGTAATAGGTCTTTTAAAGCCTCTGCTTGTCGCAGTGTCACCGAAGGGTGACGTGTAGAGGAGCTTTGTTTTGTAGGCTGGAGGATGAGGAAAATGAAAAATGGTTGCTTCCCCCCCGACTCCCAGTTCCTTTGTTCTCATTTGGGATGCTTATCAGAGTTTCTGACAGAAGGGTTGGTTGTCTGAACTTTGACACATGAGTTCCATTTCCAGCCTTTTCATTCAGCAGCAGAAATTTCCAACCCACGATAACCTGCAGGTTAATGTTGCTTTAAATGTCAGACTGCCTGGATGGGCCCGTTGCCATTTCAGATGCCTCATGGCTGACTCATCAGGCCTGGACCGACTGCTTCTGGCAAATTAATCCTACATAAACTCTGTTAATAATCGGCGTCTTCCAAAACATTGCTACTTCTGATCAGTTACTGGGCCACCTTGGTGTTTGCATCCAACCCTTGGCCCCATCAGATCGTCAGTTCTGTAGCCTTCCTTTGATGGTCTCAATAGGTTTATGTCCTTCTTATATTGTGGTGCCCAAACGTGCACGCAGTGGTTGAGGTGAAGCCTCACCAGTGCAGAGTGAAGTGGGGGAAAAGAGATTTGCTGGGTCAGAGAACCTGCAGGGAGATGAGATGTTAATAAACACCGCGTATCTCCTTAAAGCCTGGAGGGGAAATAGAGTATTTTGTGCCCTCGTGCATATTATTAAACTCCTTTCCCATAAGAAATCAACACTGTTTTTTCAAAACAAAAGCAGAATCGGGTCTTGAACAATGCCAGCTGTATCCATGGGGGTATTTGGAAGGAGCGGGAGGTGCTCCAAAGGTCTGTGTTAAAATGGAGCAGAGCATTGTGTGGGGGAGAGCTGTGCCTGATAAAGAGCAGCTGAACTTTAGGCAGTGTGTTTTTAAATGGGAACACGGGAACTAAATCTCTGATAATCAGCATATATGGAAAAAGTTTGCCTTTCTTGTCTGAGTGCAGAAACAATGGGGAACCGACTTGAGCACGAAAGCAGAAGCTGCGGTCATGGCAGCTGGGAGAGCAGTGGGGCACCCAGGAGAAGGGGAGGAAGCTGGAGAGCTGGAGAAGGAAAGCAGACAGCCTGAGCAAGCTGGACAAGTTCCCCACCCTCGCTGCATCCAGCTTCTCAAGGGACAGCGTGACTGAGATGTCAGCAAGCACACCTGTGGGCAGAGCTGGTCAGCTCTTAGAGAGGTGCGAAAGCCGTGCAGAAGCAGTCTGCTGCCACTTTCCTTGTGCTTCCAAGCCAAAACAGCTGTCCTCTGTCATGTGCCCAGCAAGCCATCGCTGCAAGTGGCTTTTGCAGCTCAAGTCCTCCCTGCTCTATTTTTTTCCTAGCAAAATAACCTGGCTTGCACACGCTGTTGACCAAGCAGGCACTGGTGCCAGGTGCAGGGCCTCAGACCTGCCCGGTGGGCTGCCTGCCAGATCCCAGCAAGGGTCCATGTTCTGTGTGGAAATCTCTTTTTCAAATATGGTTGTTTTGCTTTCATGTTTTGTTCTTTCTTGATGGAAACAACCCACGCCCCATGAATCACCATCTGTGCTGGTTCGTTTTTCCCACCGCGCGTGGCTCCCAGACGAGTCCTTTTGGTCACATAAGCCTTACAGATCTGAACCAAATGTTTACGTGCACGAACGCGTGTGTGAGCAGGATGAGTGTCTTACTGCTGCACATATAAATGCACAAACGCATTTAATAGAAAAGAAGATTCTTTTCAAGACCTGCTGCCATGCTGTGGGTATCTGGTGGGCTTACTGCTAGGCTCTCACCCGTAGAAGAGTGTTGTGTTGTGTCAGAAACTGGCCCCAACCTCATGCTTGGGTAATTATCATGTGGGACATATAATATGAAAGAAAAGGAGTTTGACATACTTTGTATAACAACTGCCCTTAGTGGTAGTCGCATTTCTGTATGTTTGGCTTTTCTTTAGTATCTGCTTGCTGGTTTTCCCTGGCTCAGTGTAGAAGTTGATTCATGAAGCTGAATAGCAATATCAGATCATGCTTTGGCTTTAATCATAACAACTTCTAGTGGGTTTGAGTTGGATTAAATTTATCAAAATGTATTATTTTGTCAAGTAAATACGTAAGGCCCATTTTTCCTATCTGCAATGAGCTGCAATATAGATACGTGTGCCCAAAGGTGAAACCTCCATTGCAGTATTCTTACATGTCTTGTCAAATGCTTCCTTTAAGGAAACTTTGCTATCTATTACTAAAAATACTCCTTAATTGTATTAACCTTGAGGGAAATACGTCATTCCTCAATGTTAAGTGGAACAAGACTTACAAAGGCTTGATCTGAGGTTCAGTGAGCCAAGTGGGAATTCTGCGCTGACACCAATGGGCTATGAAGCCTCAGTAGCTGCCCTTCCACAAAGAGAGCTTCATTCAGCCTGTTTCTGGGATGCAGAAGCTTTATGTTCTACTTATGTGTTTTTTTCCCCTTTATGATTGTGTAGCTTCACTCACTGAGTACACCACCAGCTTTGCGCTCTCAGCTTTCAGCCTCTTCAATAGGGTTTCCTTTCGACTCCAGCCTCTGTGGCCAAGGAGAAGCTGCTTTGTGAGGAGAGTCAGGAACGATGCAGCTTATAGCAAAACTGCAAGTTGGAGCAACACCGAAGTCAGCCCTACAAAACCGGGGCTAGGGATGCTTGTTTTGATGCTGGGGATGGTTGTTCTTGTCGTTGTTGTTGGATGCTACACCTGCTTTTTCTGACACGCAGCAAAACAGAAGCAGTTCTGTCTGCGATGTCAGTTTGGCCATCCTGCTTATCACGGCAGCAGCACAGGAGGTAAAGCAAAGTGGCCGTAACTTTGTTACAGTGAACACAGGGTTGGCTCTTCTCCATGCAGGTGAGAGTAATGCCCCCCAGCACAGCCAGCTACTTAAGCTTCATTGGTGATGCTCTCCTGATGGTCACTGCAATGCATCACTTAGGGCAGTTGCTGTGTCAGTGGAATTTTGGCCTGAACAAAAGCTTCAGGATGTTGTTTTTCCATGAGTTTTGTTATTCCTTTGTCTGTGCTCACGCAGCAGAGCTGTCCCTCACATGGGTTTCCTCAAGGAAGGCAGTTCCTATAATTACTTTGAAAGCTCCTGCCCAGCAGATCATGACTGTTACTGATGGAATGCAGGTCCTTTAAGTCCCATAGCCCTTCCCTTTTCTGTACAGTGCAGAAGGCACCAGATACGCAATTAGTGCTGCTGAGATGTGCTACTAGATGGCAACAGAAGGCTGTCCAGTTCTGGGCTCTGCAGTTCAGGAAAGAAGACAGGGAACCTCTGCAGAGAGGCCAGTGGAGGGCCATGAAGGTGACTGGGGGCCTGCAGCACCTCCTGTATGAGGAAAGGCTGAGACGTGGGGCTGTTCAGCCTGGAGGAGAGAAGGCTGAGGGGGATCTTACCAGTGCTTCTAACTGTCTAATGGATGGGTGTCAAATGGATGAGGCCAGCCTCTTTTCAGCAGTGCCCAACAACAAGACAAGGGGCAACGGGCACGAACTGCAACACTGTAAGTTCCATACAAACAGAAAGAAGAACTTCTTCACTGTCAGAGTGACAGAGCACTGGAACAGGCTGCCCAGAGAGGTGGTGGGGCGTCCTTCTCCTCCCACCTGGAGGCTTTCCTGTGTGAGCTGCTGTAGGGAACTTGCTTTAGCACAGGGATCGGACTCAATGGTCTCTTCCAATCCCTACAATTCTGTGTTTCTGTGACTGGTCTCTTTGGATTTGAAGTGATTTCCCACTAACTTGTGTAGGCTCCTGACTTACTCCAGCTGAAGCAGAAAAAAAATCAGGCTTTAGCAGTAGAACAATCTGCGTTCTGTTTTTCCCACAGTGCAAAGCACTGACAATTAAAGAGGACTCTGTTTAAAAAAAGAGGTAAAGTATTGCATTTAAATTAGCCTAAACTGGGACTGTGCATGTCAGTTTTAAGAAAGACTCATCAGTTAATTCATTGGGGAGTGCCAAAGGGATTAAGTACTTAAAAAGGTGCTGGCTCTCCTAAGGAACAAGGTGTGCCTTGTTTTTAATTAGCAGCTGGTGTGTGATTGCTGGTGACCTGACAGCACATCAGTGAATTCTCTGCTCTGCTGAGCTGGCAGCAATGTGCATCAGCCAGGCAGCAGGAACTCCTCCTGTTTCCCTCTTTCCCTGCTGATGGGTAACTCTCCTGTTGGGCAGGAACCTTGTGCCTCATCCCATGAGCATCACTGGAGAAATCTCTGCAAGAGTTTTCTTCTCTTCACAAAGCATCCACAGCCATTTCCTTCCTGATGTTTTCCTCAGTACAGTGCCAGTTCTACGGCCTGCTCTGAGGGCAGCTTTTAAACTGGGATTTCATCAAATACATGAAAGGGGAGCCATTCCACCTGCAGCTGTGCAGCTCAACAAGAGAGCTGAAGACAGATTTCCAAAAGTCCCGAAAGGAGCCAAGTGCCAAATTTTGATAGGAAAGCCACTGCTTGTGTTAATGAACTTGGCACTACAGAAGCTATTGTTGAGCACTCTGGCCATTCCAGTAGCGTGCAGGATGTCAGGGGCCGAAGATCACATTAAGCTGCATTTAATCCAGAAGTTGCCTTACTTGAAGCCTGTGTTCTATTCCCCTTTGGTGAGAAATTTCAGTATCCCATAAACATCCTAAGAAAGTCCCTGTCTAATTTGGAAGAAATAGATGAGTCATTGTGAAACCGATATTAATCAGATCAATGGTTGCTTTCCTGTAAAAGCAGAAAAGAAAATGAGCTGTTAAGATGGGGCATTGTTCTGAGTTTTCCTAGAATAAGAGCGATTCTGGTTTCTTCTGCTTCTTTGCCCTCTGAAGGATGGTTGCTCCCCATTTGGGGCACCCTGGCTGATGGCAGTCGTGCTCCGTGGCTGTCTCAGTGCGGGGCTAAAGGAAGGGGTGCGTGTTTCAGTGAGATAACAACACGGCCGGCTGGCACCAGGAAGCCTTCCGCTCATCAAGGGGTGATGTGACAGAACTGTGTACACAAACCTTGACAGCGTGATTAAGGATTTACTTATCCTGCAGATTTTTGCCTTTTCTGTTTATACTTCAGGATTTTCTTTTTTTATTAGGTTCCTCTTTTTTTCCCAAACGTTTTGATTGTAAGAAAAATGGCAACAGACACGAGATTAAGCGTGTGTTTGTGTCTTAGAGAGAGCAGAGCACTGAAATACCTGCCATGATGGAGATACGGTACACAGGACAGGAGCTGCTTGACAATGAGTCCACTTTAGGAAAGAGAAGACTATGACTATCTCTATGACTGTCATAGTGAGGGAAGCCAGGTTTAGTTCCTCTGCTCATCCCCACCTCATCACCACTTCCATTTCCCCATCCCTGTGTGAGACACCCATCTGCAGCACAGCTTTGTCCATGTGGTTACTGAGGGGTAAAGTCAAAAATAGCCTCTGCTTTTTTCTTTCTTTCTTTCTTTCTTTCTTTTTCCATGAGCTTATTTTTAACCTGGAACACTTACGTGATCTGGTTTACAGTGTTACTTGACAGGTCAGGCCAACTGAGGGTACAGGGAACTCTGGGCTTTGCTGCCCAAGCTGCCATGTCACGGAATTGCACCTTTTAGACGCTTCATTATTATTATTTTTTTCATGAAATATGAATATCATGTGCATGAAATCTGAGTTTTCAGTGCAATTCTTTGCGGGGCTGCAGGCACAGGGATTGGATTAGAGCCTGCGCGGGAATTATGGGTATCATACGCTGAGTATGAAATCTAGAACTTGTTTTTACTGTTCTTACTCTTCAGCTTCCACGGCTAAAACAGATGCTAATGGACTACAGATCTTCGTATACTCGTGCTTCCATTCCCCTTATTGCTTCTGCTGGTGAGTTTGTGTACTCGCGGGTCCATTTGTCTCAGCCATAAGGCAGTTCTGTCATATCAGACTGATCAACCACACAAGACATAGCTTCTGGGAAAAAGAAGGAAAACAGAAAGGTGGTTTCCTGTGGAAAATGAGCTGCTTTTGGTTTTGCAAATAGCACGTACAGACACTTGCCAACTTTGAACAAGCACAGCCCCTCTGGTGTACTCAGATAAAAGCAACAGGAGATACGGATCTCTTACCTAGCTCTTCCCTTAACAAACTGTCCTTTATTATCCACACATTCCTCATTAAAAACTGCCAGCGACTCTTTACTGATCTTCTCATTTTAAAACTGTGATTAGAATCACCTTGTTATTCTGAGAGGAATTCGTTAGTAACGTAGCACATCCGAGCATGCGCCTTAGTGAGTCATGTCACCTTACATGCTGGAACAGAACCCAGGGAACTCTGATTGCCTGGGGACTGTTAGTCATTATGGTCTCCGATTATTCAAATGACCATCATGAGAAAAATGATACTCATTTATTTTGAAAAGATCTAAGAATGTTTTGTAACAATCATTATTTCTAACACATAAGGAAAACAGCAAGAGTTTGGGGGAAAAAACAACCATTAATTGTTGCTAGAAAGGTGTCACGGAGTTACCACGAACCACTGGTTGGTTTCCATCACCCCAGAGCTTTCTGGTGTGTGTGGATCCCACAGTGTCTCTTCGTTCCTCATAACTCCCACTGCCTTCTCCTTTGCTCCCCATGCTCTCTCCCTCAGCGCCTGCAGCAGCACTAAGAATTTGGAGCAGAGGCACAAGCTGACCTGTGCTGTCTGTTAGTGTGTGCACTCTCCCCACTCAGTTTTGGGTACAGCTCCTCCGAAAGCGTTGAATTTCTTTCCTGAGATGTGCCACCTTGCTGGGCCTGTGCGCTCTAATTGCGATTGCTCCGTACCCTGGAGCTATTGCCAGGCTAGATCTTGACTGCATGCAGCCATCAACATTACTTTATAATAGGGCAGAGCGTTGTGATTTGGCTCATTATGCAACCATCCCCTTAAAAGGAGGAAGCGTTTCTCTTCTTGGGAGGAAATTAGGATGAGTAACAGCTTGTGCCGAATGACATGACACAAGTTGGTGCTGAACAAAGTCGCACAGCAAAGGAAAAGGTCCTAATTAGGAGGGTATATTACAGTGCCTTGCTGACCTCTACAAGTACCTCTTTACGCTTTTGAATTTTTTTTGTATTTTTAGCTTTTAGATTGCTATCAGCATTTCAGTTAGCTATCAGACGCCTGTCACCTTGCAGTATAGCACGGGAGGCCATGGTAATGGTTCTGTTTTGCTCTCCTTGCTCTGCTAGAGTCTGAAATGCATTAACCAGCAGCTGGTGAATTGTGTGCCATTATTGAGCACCGTCCATCAGAAAACTGCAAGTCAGTGCTTGTGGGATTTAGCAAACGATTGGAGGTCAGTGCCATGGCATACAGATCTGTGGGGAGATGGAGTATGAAGGAAAACAGGGCTGTAAGCCCCGCACTGTACTACGTGCAGAGGGGAAGCCTTAATATTACAGGTAGATGAGATTTAGAAAGAAGCTGGCATGCTTTTGTTTGTGTGGAAAGGAATTGTGATGTGAACGAGGTTTTACAGTGTCTTTCCAGCTCCCTCCTCTCCCTTCCCCAAGAACATCTGAAGAGAAGAATCAGAGCACCCCGAAGCAGTGAGCTGTGAACAGCACTCGCTGTGCTGCTGTTCCAGCCATCCTGAACAGTAGCCTTCCATCAGTGCTATAAAAGATTCATTCGCTGTCCTGATTGGTTTTCATCTATTTTAAACATTCAGGGACCTACTTACATGCCCTGTAAAGCTCACAAAAAGCATAGCGTTTGGAAGCCTTTCTAGAGAAGTACGTGCTTTATCTACTCTGAATGGGCACATAGCTACAGACGATCACAGGAAGCATGTGAAAACCCTTTTTTATTTTCTTCTTTTTCTCTTGGCGGGGGGAAGGTTGAATTTGTAATATCTTCATGCTTAGTTATTACTCCTTCTATATTTAGTCCTCGCTGTTCCTGTTTTGCTAACATCCCGCTCTTCTTTTTCTCCTCCTTTGTCCCCAAGGCCCAAGTCTGAGCTGAGTACGTCCTGGTGATAAGCAAAGGTTGCCACGGTTGGTAAAAACCCCCATTGGTGTGTGAAGAGAAAAAGCGAGGAGTGAATTTTATGTAGTTGTGCTGTGCCTGAAGTAGTGCTCTGTGTTACTGTGCTATACGGGTAGGGGGCTCTGCCTCATGGCTTGGCCATGCCAGGTGCATCCAGGCACCACATCCATCCTGCTGTCTCTAGGACAAAGAGTGAGCCACATCTGTGGTTTCATCCTCCACAAGCAATTATATTTTCTGTTCCCGTAGTTAGAACATTTAAACCTCTCCTATTTGGATGTAGGCTGATCCCTAAAAGCTAATGTGTTTCAAAGAGAAACCTTTATCCGTAATGGTCTTTCATCAGCATGATACGTTTATCACACGTGACTCCACCACCATCACGAGCACAAACATACACATCTGGGTACTTACCCATTTCGGGACGGCGGGCTGGCAGCTTCCAGCTGCTCTCTTTCTCCCTGGTGTGGGTAGGCGATGCTCACAGGGTAGTCTGGCACATCTGCCCGGTGCCCTGCTGCCTCCCAGGAGCCCTCTTCCTCCTGCAGCAGAGCCCTCTCCGGGTCTGTGGGGCTCTCATGGCTCTGTGCCTTTGGGCCGTGCATCGGAACGCTGTGGTAGCCATGATGGTCGACGTGCCGGGCCAGCTTAGCCAGTCCTATTGTGTTACAGATGAGCAGAACCTTCACTAGCATGGCGGGCTTTTTTCCCACCCGGTTACACCTGTCTCTTGTTCTCCTCTCCGAAGCGCAGCCTGAATTAGCGCTGGAACGCCCTGGCAATATTCTTTAAATGAAAAGCTGGGAGAAGGAAGGAAAAAAAAAAAGATCTGTAACAAAGAGCGGAAAAAGCTTTCGACCCTCCCAGCCACGGTGGAAACGTCCGTGGCCATCAAACAATGCGAGCCCGGTTCCTGTGTGGAATGCCTCTAACAGGGGAGGGAAAAAAAGGTGGTAGGGATATAAGTTATTCAAGGAACTTCTGAGTTGGGCTGCCTTCTAAACTTATCTGTGAACAGGAACTCGGCTTTTATCAGCTGCCTTCTCCCTCAGGCACAGGAAAAGGATGTTAGCTTTAAAGGAAAGGAAGAGAAAAGAAAGGAAAGAAAATACTGAGTGGTGTAACAGACCCTCGTTATGGTGCCAGAAAATACCGCAGAGCTGCTTGCTCCGGTGTCTGCAAACCTTGGCTCCTCCGGTTGAATGTCTGAAATGCCCTGGCTGTAGCAACTTCGGTACCTACAACCCATTGCGGTCATTGAAGTAAGTGCACAGTGGGAGAAGAAAAAAGGTCTTACAGACATCCATTTTGGTGTGGCCTCCACAGAATTCTATGCGTCTTATTCTACCCTCAGAACAAGCTGCTGCCTTTGGTTGCTGTCATAAAGCAGAGAGTATTTCTTTCCTCCCTGCCTCGCAGCGTGATGCGCTCTGGCATCTTGAAGGATAAAATTAGAGTGGAATTGTGCTTCCTGACAAAGCAGGTGTGGGTTCTGGTGCAGGAGTGCTGGAGCACGTCTTGGAGTGATCGATGGGAAGCGCAGCCAAAGGCTCGGTCTGTCCTGCAGGGTATTTAATGTAGAGCTTTTCTGGAGCCGTTCCAACGTCTGCTGAAAAATAAAGCAGGATCAAATCTCTCTAGGATTTTGGAAGGCCTTGTTATTGTTGAGGACTTGGCTCTCCTTGGCACAGGTTAGATCTGGAGCCCCCTCCTCTGTGTGTAACGGAAGAACCCAGAAGTGCATGGAGATGCCCTTAATGTCTCACGGCTGACACTGCTGGGTAAGGGCACAACAGGAGCAAGGCAGGGAGAGATTCCTGCCTTTCTAAGGACAAAACCTGCTCCTGCTGCTTCTCCTGGGAGATGATGTCACGGACTCTGGACTTAAGGCTGGGAGAAGTAAGCAACTTCCCTCTGTTCCTTCCTGCTGCCTTTATTACCTAATTGCGTGCATCCTGCTAGAACACAAGCTCGTGTTGGTGTGTGCAAGTCTTATGTGCCGTTTTTCACATGCAAATGGGGCTTTCTTATAAGTAACTGGATATGACCTAAGCGTTGTGTTTGTTTACTTAGGTAGGGAAGGAATTGAAATGAATGTGAGGCAAAACAAATAACAGGTGGAAGACCTGAGCTGCTGTAGGATCATGGCCTGCAGAATGGTGGTTTTGTGCTGCAGAAGAAGATACCCCATTTGTGACCCATTCTCAAACCCTTTGGTCCTGTCTTTCAGCATGTGCCTTTCCACTTAATCACCCATGGCATCTTTCTTCTTCCTGGATGTGGTACCTCCAAAGCAGTGAGGCGGTGCTTCTCTGCCATCCCAACTGAGACATCCACCGCTCCTCTTGTGTGTGTGCTGCAGACTGCCCAGCCACTGCCAGGTTAATCATTTAGTGTGACTTTTGAGTAGCGGTTATGAAAGATGTTAAAACATTGAGCGTGCTGGGGACTGGCATCTCTGTCCTTGTGATGGGGGTAGCATAGACACTGCCATGGATACCTGTAGGGTGTGAATTATTCAAAGGACCCTCCTTACTAGAAAACACTATGGAAGATTTCAGTTGAGTTATTAACTGTTTTGGCTTAGGGTCCCTGAATAGCATATTCAGATTGTACTATTTGTTTGTAACAGTTGGTGGACTATGATGTAAGTTTTCTGGTTTAACTTCTGTAGAGGAGTGGATATGAGGAGTACCTGCTTAGGACCACAATACATCTCAGCTTTGTCCATTTTTTGATCTGGTGCTGCAGAATGGAACCATGGGAAACAGACACATAGGGTCATTTTCCATAACTGCTTGATCTTTGCTTTCTGAGGACAGACTCTTCCAGGAGATACCTCCAGATGATGACAAAGACAAGCATGCACCAGCGAACATCAGTGGATGCCTATTCCCCATTCAATTACCTGCCTTACTGGAAGCTTGGTGTACTTTGCAGAGCTGGGTGCCACTGCTAGAGTGAAAGAAATAGGTGAGATAAATCAAATTTAAAATATAATTTGGAAGACGTGTTGGCATTAGATGATACTCAGTAATTGGTAGTTCTGTTCAGTGACTTTTGGAGCTGCCCGGAGAAGTTTCCAGCAGCCTTCAGACCAGCTAAGAAAAACAAAAGTGCTCTCCATTTTGGCATCTAAATTTGATAGGCAAGGTGCCTGATTTGTTCCTCCCCTCTTGATGTCCAGTTGTTATTTCTTCCTTTCCTATTCTCTTATTTGTGAAATTACTTTTCCCAACATTTCTTAGAAATATTTTGATCCATTTTCAGTCTCCGAGTCATAGAGTCATTGAGGGTGGAGAAGAGCTCTCAGATCATCGTGTCCAGCTTTCAATCCATCGTGCCAACTAAGCACATCCCAGTGCCCCACCTCCTCATTTACTGAACGCCTCCAGAGACAGTGATTCCACCACCTCCCTGGGCAGCCTGTGCCAATGCGTTACCAGTTACTCCAGACTCATCCATGTACACCGTGAACTTAGTGACAACTGTTGCGCCTACTCTTGCCTTGTCTGCTAATTATGACTGTCTACTGTAAGCACAGCTCTTAAGCCCCTCCCACAGTTCCTGCCCTGAGAGGCCAACATCCCATCCCATCTGCACCTCCAAATGGCCAAGATGTTGGGTGGCCAGTCTACAACTATTGGTGATGGGTGGATGGTTGGACTGGGTGGCCCTGTGGGTCTTTTCCAACCTTAATGATTCTATGATTCTATGTCAAACATCAGCACTGCCTTCTGGGGAACCCACAGAAGAGGAAAAATCCCATTTCTCCTCTTGGCACCTCTCTACTCTGCTCAGAGCCCGAGCCCTGAGGCCGCAACCCGACAGGAGGCAGAACCAGCAGGTAAGCAGTGCCAAACATCATGCTGGAGAGATGGCTTGTGTTCAGTTGGAAAGCAACCGCGCTGGGGATGCTTGGCAGCTCCCTCTGGAGAAAAAGCAGTTAGGAATTAAATCTTCAATTTCAATTCAGATCATTTTTTGTTTTCTTCTGCATCTTCCCGGATTCACTGCTACTCTGTAATGCTCTGAAGTCTATATTATAATTTCAGAATCTGAATAGTTAAAAAGAAAAGGGAAAAGAAAAGAACAGTACTAGAAAAAAAGAAAGAAAGAAAAAAGACATGCTTGAAAAGCCCAGGAAAACTGAAATTGTTTTAATAAGCATAAGTCGCCTTGCACTCATTTATTCCAGCCTCAAACCTCCGAAGCAGACTGAATAATTGAATGGATTTTCTGCCTGTGAAGATGAATAGGACAGCTTTGTTGATATCTTCCCAGCAAGGGGGGGAGCCGCTGGGCGGCCACTGCTGCCTTTAGATCTGGAAAATGCCGCCTCATCCTCTGCCCACCCGCGTGCCCCAGCAATGCTCCCTCCACGGGCAGGCAGCCGGGCTGGGAAAATGGGCTTTGGTGGTCTGTCCTCAGGGAAGGAAGCCACATTCTTGCTGATGGTGTGTTTATCATTCTGGTCAGAGCCCATCGGTGGTGCTCAGCAGAAGAGATCCACCACCAAAGCCGGCTCTGTGTATACTTCAACAGGAGATGAGCAAAGCTCATTCCTTTCAGCAGCAAGATGCCTTTGACAGCTGATGGCCAGCAGTCCGAGCTCATGGCTGAGAACAAGGTTAAAGTGCTGTGTGCACAGTGACTGGCAATGCGGAGAGCCGGAGGGAAGAGAGAATAATTAATTGAATTGTTTCAGTCTGCTGTAGTCACAAAGAAAAAAAATGGGCAGAAGGGGGCAGGGAGTCTGATTTTTATTTCCCTTTGCATTCCTTGATTTCCTTTGTGTCTGCTTTGGGGAATAGGTAGGCTCGAGTTAGACCTGTCTTGCGCATATTGCAGAGTCACTGTGGGAGGGCACATGCACTGCACAGCTTCCAGCCATCAGCCATGGGAAGGGGTGGAGGGCCTGGCTTAGTGGCTTCTCCTGTGCACCCTGGGGCAGCAGCTGAGGGACCAAAAGGAGCTGCCAGCAGCCTGGCTGCCAGGCCAACCTCGGCCCCCTGATCCGCCCTTGGGAGGAACAGCTCCATTCCTCATTCAGGTGTTGGATCTACTGCAAGGGGAAAATTCTTCTTCAGGCACAGACCTCACCCACTGCCAAGTTCCCCTGAGGCAGGACTGGCAAGAAACGAGCACTAGATCCTCAGCTTGGAGTAGGAGGATACAGATGCCACGGGGTGGCTAACATTCAGGAGCTCTTATTGATGCTTGCCCTACATAGGTCGCTTACAATATTGTCTTGAGTCCAGAGCTTTCCTAAAAGGGTTTCAAGGTAAAGTAATGTCTGTGCAAACTGCTGGCTGCCTTGGGAGGGATCCAGCGAGCTTGAAATGCCTCTTGTGAGTTCTGTCTGAAGGTCACTGGGAGGGGAGAGCGCAGGAAAGGAGTATCCCTCTCCAACACCGGTTGATGCACTCGAGTGATGACTCATCTCCCACACTGCAGGATGGCTCCATACTCCTTGAGTTTGTTAACTTCTGCAACAATGCAAAATATGCAGCATTTAATTACACGAGTTACAACGACAGGACAATAGTTCAACAAAACCGAAGAATGCTTCTCGCAGCCTTCTCAGGCTGGACGTTCCCATGGAGTGCCTGGGAAACTCTCTGCTCTGCCTTAATGCCCTTTGAAAGCCTCGAGGAAAAGCAGATTGGCCCCAAGGATGGTCAATTTTGCTTTTTACCAAATGCAGTAAAAACCTGGCACCTGCCCTGTGCCTGAGGGAACCATTCGCCATCCTCAGCCCCCTGCGGTGTGATGCAGGAGGGCACACACCTCTCACATTCAGGAGCACCGGGCCCTGGGGGTTGTGGGCAGTCAGCCACCAAAAGGATGTTCAGAAGGATGGAAAGAAAAGCCATTCTTTCCTCGTTGTTATGGCAGTCTAGAACAGTGAGAGCTCTTACAATGGTCAGCGTGCTGTGATGGCCTTTCTTTGAATTTGGCACATATTTGTTTGGAACTAACAATCGATACGTTTTGTAGTCTATAAGAGATTTAGCTCCTCCACATGCAAATGGCAATTTGTGGCTCGCTTATTGGCAAGGAGAACCGCTGGTGAGGAAAAGACTCATAAAACTTTATCTTATTTTCCAGATCGACAGTCTTGCCGTTACTTCAGCATGGAGTAAGAAAACACTTCCCAAACCCACATAAGTCTGCTGACTTCGGCAGGAAGAGGGCAGCCTGTGTGCTGTGTGCTGCCCCTGCCATGGCTGCAGCCTTGGGCCTTCCCTCTCTGCCTGCCTGGTGAGCAGGGGCAGCCGTAGCAGGCTGGGTTGGTGCACACAGGGCTGCTTCATGGCTTCCACAGGTAGGGCACCAGAAACAAAGCACTACCGCGGTGTACCGGCACTTGCTTCTGTTGGGCTCCAGTTTGGCAGCAGCAGGAAAGCTCATCTGGGCCACTTAGGATCTATTCCAGAAAGAATCAAACTCAAGGTAAATTACTAAGCACATCCACTTCAGACGTGGCTGGTGGGCTTTCCAGCTCCCTGTCCTTGGGCACCAGGTGCTATCTGCTCCCCTTCTCAGTGAGTGCTTATGAGAAACCACGTTCTTGTTAGCGTTTTGTGTGGGATGCATTCTGGTTACAGCTAGACCCAGACAGCTGTCCCCGTTGGGTTTATTACCAGCACTTCACATGCTTTCCTCCTCCCAGGGACCCTCAGGAGCCTGTGCTTGCTGCAGCCCTGGGCAGAGGCGCTTTCAGCAACTCAGCTCTTTGGATAAAACATCTCCTCTTCACTTGAGAGCATCCTTGAGCGAGAGCACCGCAGCGCCTTTTAAAAGCTTTATCTACCTGGAGGGTTTCCAGAAAGTCTCTTACGTACCTCCGTCCTCCTCCTCTCCCCCTCCCTCCTTAAATCTTACCAAGCAGATCCATATCATTAATATTTCAGTACCGGCTGTTCGCAGGCATTGGCTACTCTGCTGTGCACTTAATCAATAAGAGCTAGAGAAGGCTGCGAGGTTTGTCACACCATCCTCCTCCAGCAGAGGAACCGGAGCAGACACAGAGCCTGGCAGGGGAGGCGAGATCTAGCGAGGGCAGGGTTGCTGACTGCAGGACCCCTCCCGAGGAGCCGCTTGCTGCTGCCCCGCACCCAGCTGGTACCCAGGGCAGCCAGAAGGATGGATGTCTTTAAGAAAGGGTTCTCCATCGCTAAAGAAGGTGTGGTGGCTGCTGCAGAAAAGACCAAGCAGGGAGTGACAGAGGCTGCGGAGAAGACTAAAGAAGGTGTGATGTACGTAGGTAAGAGAGCCGCTTTCAGTTCGCTTTGAAAACGTGGCAGCGCGGGCTGCCGCATAAATTGTCTCTGGGAAAGCCTGGTGACGCTGTTGTGTGGTGGAGCTGAGGAGTGGATGGCGGGAGGTCTGGGTGATCCCCTGGCACACAGCTGCGTAATCCTGGGATGCTGCAGCCACCCCGTGCCTCGGTTTCCCCAGCTGGGAGCCAGGCGTAGAACCTGCTGCTGCCTGGGGACGTGGCAGCAGTGCGGTGCAGAGCAGCGGGTGTGTGACCGGCAGCTGTGTGCTGAGTGCCTGCATGGTGCAGCTCGCCCTCCCCTCACTGCCCCCAGGTGTGAGGTTTGTGCTGGCCGGCCCATGCCAGCAGCCCACCATGTCAGGAGCGGGGCTGCAGGCTGCACCTGTTCCACAAACAAACACACCCTTGGATCCCGAAATCCTTCTCTGTTTCATCGCCTGTACGCACATCAGTCTCACTTCACTAGAGATGGATACCCACATTTGTGGTGCCCCATGGCCGGGTTCCCATCTGCAGAGTCCTCGCTTCCCAGGCATTCTCACCCTGGTGCCAACAGCAGCACCTGGCACAGCTTTCCTGTCCTCCAGATGTGGGGGGGGGGGGGGGGGGGGGGGGAA